>JABMBR010010539.1:0-42392 GCA_018881525.1 Meteorus sp. PSUC_FEM 10030008
ATATACTTCAAGTAGTTCCATTATCATTTAGGTAGTGAAAGTTTGAATTACTATCCATTAAATAGTATTCAAAGAATCATGGAAATAAAAGACAATCAGATTATTCCTCAGTAACGATTCGATTATCGATAACACACTGACGAACACACGAACAAAAACCTTTCACAATTCACTTCCAAATTCCACAAAAAAACTCTAATACTAATAACCACCCATATCACCATCGTAAAGAATTATCTCCCTCTACCATATCAGCATACAGCTCTTATCTCAATAATCCCAGATTATCAGCTCCTCTCTTTCATCCACAACTCACTCATTATTTACAGAATAACCCACCTGAAATGCTATCGCTATCATTCAAAAATAATTAACAACTTCTGTCAAATATTTTAATAAAAATTCACCAACTCCATTTTCGTCATGCGAGGGAAAAATATTTAAATTATTGAATAACATCAGCAGAATCATCTCTAGGTGGAATTTCATGAAATCTCTCATTCCAAGCATGAAACTTTTGCAACCATAAAGCGAATGATTTCATGAACGTGTACAATCATACGTCGAGATGTAGAAGGCTGTCATGAAACTGCAATACTGGACTGCGCAAAATTACGGAAATCGCTTCTATTTCATTTCCATCATGTAAATCCATATGCACCCGTTTGTTAATATCACTATTATTATTATTATCATCATCATTATTATGATTTCCACATATACCAACACATATTCATCTACACATTTTCCCTTAGCACACGTTCAAAACCTTGGGGACTTGACTTCTCAGGATTAAACTACCGAGATTACACGATGAACCAGCAAGGGAGGTGTTTACTCGCCTTGCGAGTAAGATAAGAAGAAAACAACGAAAAAATAATGGAAAAATGGTTGTATCCGCCTCTTCCAACATGGTGGAGTGAGTTCATATACACATTTGTATATGAACGATGTATGTAGTTAAGTTGGTGCGACAGGTTTACTTGAGCGATCAAATGGATTTGCAAAAGATTAAATGCACCGTTTATAAATACGCACAAATGTACATCCTCGTAGGGAATTTTTTCTCACTGTATACCAGCAACATTTCTCTTCCTACTGTTCAACATTCATCCAACTTATCACGTAATGATTCGATCATATTACCTTGTGATTTCTTGAGAGTGAATGAAATGAAACAATACGCAAAATGATATGTGTAAGTAGAGGTGATGGATATGAAGAATTTTTGTTTGATTGGATCCAAAAGTGATTTGGAGATTGAAGGTTTTCCAGATGATTAGTTTTGAATGTGATGTAGAAATTGATTGGATTTTAGATGAAATTCATTTTGGGATCAAATGGATATTTATGAGTTCAGAATTTTTGTGAGACTGTTGAATCGATGAGAGGATGAATGCGAATAAAAACGTAGAAGAAGAGTTGTGGGGTAAACTTGCGGTGAAATAAAATGCAGTCTGGTACATGCGGAAGAATAAATGAGAAAAGTTTCTTTCCATTGAGTAATCATCAATTATCTACGTTTCTGTAAAAGTATATATAGATATAGATATTTTATAGGAATGAAATATTGCACTGAACAGTTGACCGAAGTAGGAAATGAGAACAGTATCGAGGGGACATCATAGGAATTGTTGCAAGTCAAAAACCCTTTTGCTGAGAGATGTCATTGGGGGAAGTAGTTTTCAAGATTCGAAGGACCTGGACTACGTCAAGTGGATGCTTGAGGGAAGGACAAAAAAAATAGAGAGACAGGGAAATGACAGAAAAAGGACGAATATGGTCCCCATTGCCACACAACTAGTGAACTGTCCCGATGTAACCTTCCAAAAGTTTCTTTCTTCTGCTAACGACCAAATGTCCTTAAACTGGGATGGACTCGCCTTCGCCCCGTGGCGCTCATTAAGACGAACAAAGCTCTTTCGTCGGTAGAGTGTCCTCGGAATCGCGTGGTCCAGTCAAGTAATCCTCGATAAAGAATCCAAGAGGGTGAGCGAATGGGAGAGTGAATGCCAAAGAGAATAAATCGAAAACCAAGATGGAAAAAAACGAGAGAAGAAAGAGGTTGAGAAAAAAAGGAAACGACCGACCGCGTGTAAAACTAACCGGCGTTTTTGCAGACCGTCGGAAATTCACATCTTTTACACTTGGTCCCTATGTAATTTCGTGAAGAATAAAAAAGGATCGAGGGAAGAAATATGGAGAAAAAGCGAAAAAAATTACTTGTCAAGTCGAAGTGCAGATTGAAAAATGTAAAAAAAAAAACCGAAATTAAACAATTGAACAAATCCACATAATTATTTCTCAATGTTCAATTAAATATTTTTTTACGTGAAATTAGTGAAATATGTACACACTCAAATTATTTTTCGTCCAGGGTGAATGAAATTTATCTTAGGGAAGGAAAAAATATACAGAACAAAGAAAAAAACACCCTGACGCCCGAAGACAAAAATTACTCATCGTCAAGACCCTCATTTTCTTGTAATTATTAGTTCTTATCTTTGCTCACCCATTTTTCTTCTTCTTATTCTTTCTCACGTCTGTACGACTAATCATCGACATCACGAGCAACCAATTTCCGACACAAATCCTCGAGCAATGTCACCAGAGAGCAATTTCCACAAATGACTCTTGATATTTCACTACAACACACAAACCATTTATCCACCACTATAAATCATTGTTTATTCACTTCAACCCAACAAATATCTCACCCTAACTGAACTTTCCTATCTATTCTCAAATATCTCAACCCAAATTTCAATTCACCACTAACCTAAGCTCTGGTTTTTCTCCACCACCACAAACACAAATTCTATTCTCATACTTTTCCTAAATTGCTTCACAAACTCACACCTTTCATCTCGAAAAACAACCCCTCCCTCCCCAACACTCATCCATAACCATAAACATTACAATATCTACACAGTTGAACGAATTCACTCCTGAATAAAAACAAATTCCAATAATTTCCCATTTTTCGTATACGCAGTAAAATTCCATCCCAGAAGAAAAATTGATTATCCAATTCAACCATTCAAAACAAAGAACGAAAAATAGAGAGAAGAAAAAGAAACAAAATGCAGTAGAGTATAATACTGCTATACGTTATCCATGACAAAATGGGATTGGTTTTTGTCAAGTGCACAAGCACAAAAGAAAAACAAAAGAAAAAAAAAACAAACTCTGAAAAATGTGCATAAAGTGAATAAACACACACACACACACACTCCCCACACACAAAAACGGATGTATTCATACGTGTGTGCATTTTAGGTGTATTGCACTCACAGTATATGGCGAAATGTCCGCGAAAGTCGATGATAAATACCAACTAGTCCACAGCAATATGGCCAAAGCCATGTGGAAAATGTCGAGAATGTATGCGCGAATATGCTGACACGTATATGGAGCACGTATAGACCCACATATACAAATACGTACATGTATATATATTTCTCTCACTCGTGTCTCACTCGCGTATTCGCGACAAGGGGTCGAAAGGTGTGGAAGCAACGTGGCAAAGAGAGAGAAACAACGAACGTGTGCGCAATGAAAAGAGATGGTATAAAAGTACGCCGGAAATCTGTGCAACAGGTGGCGCCGACAGGCGTTTGGTACAGTTTGCTTCGCGGTTTTGAGGGGCAGAAGAGAATGAGGGTGGTAAAGCAGAGAGAAGTAAAGGTGGTCGAGTAGTCGCGTAACACTTGCTTCTTATTCTTTAGTCGTATATATATTTAATGCATGTGTATGTGTGTGTGTGTGTGTGTGTGTGTGTGCATACTTGATACGCGTTACATTCAACATCCATTGGAACAAATGTGAGTTTACGCCCACACGGGATTGTTTCACTGTGGATGGATTTCTCAAGATGAATGAGAGAATTGTAGTAATTTAATGTTGACATTTAATTGTAATTTAGCAATATCTGGTACTCGTTGTTGATGATTGATGTGAAGTTGATGAATTTTATGCAAAGTTAGTTTGAAAGTTTGCAAAGAAGAAATAATGGAAGGAAAATCCTTTCACAAAATAGATAAAGAGATTTAAGAGTTTCAAATGGGTAATAGTATGAAATAAACAATCGCTGCATTTTGTATCACGATTTAATTTTAAATTTGAAGTTGAAACATTTTATTCAGTGTTCACTGTAGATAGTTATTTCAGAACATGGGGGGTTGTGACAGTGAAATAGCGATGATTAAAATGTTCCATGGAGAGGAGAAGATTGTGCAACACAGTTGTCTTGACTGGGCGTTTTATCTCAATTTATTTTCAACACAACGTTCTTTTCACTGTAGATACATATACATATCGAATGATAAATCTCTTCTTGAAGAAAATATTTAAATTATTATCCGTTTTCTATTTTTTTTTTCGTCAGCACCACCGCCTGTCTACCTTTTCAATTAAAAATAACGCTTCATGATGCTGACAGGGCTAACAAAGTGTTTGTTAAAATTATCAAAGCATCGCGTCTTAAGCTGTGAAAAAAAAAAAAAAATACCACACGTACACATTTAAAATACCTTCAAAGTGTATTCTTACAAAGTTAAAGACTTAAGTGTAAAAAAAAACTGTTTACGTTGCGATAATCTCAGGATTGAACTTCTTAAATTTACTGAACGAAAAAAAAAAAAAGAAGAAAAATATGAAAAAACACAGTCAGTAGAGATTGTCTGAATTTACTCAAAAAGAAAAAACAACACGACAACCTGCACAAAATTTACCCAGTGTCTCACTCATATCCCCTGCACTTCATCCCACCATTCTTACTCCATACCCCTTTCATTCTTTTTCTATTCCACGTTCTCCGAGTCTCTCAAGTTCTTCATTCCACCACCCTCCAATTCGACATGACGCAGAAAGCGGATATAAAGAAAAACTCTTCTCGTTTACCATGAAAACGCTCGTTCGAATTTCAAACCCATTCTGAGAGAAAAGACGCGCACCCACTTCGTGATAGTTTGAAGCGTCGATCGAGACCAGAATGAGAATCATCTCAACATTTTCCATCTCACTCACACCCTTACTATCACCCCTTATATACATACATACATACCACACTGTCTTCAATACTTCCACATCATTCTTCTCTCTTTAGTACCAGCTACGCCCGACAATCCACTCCCCATTGACTCGCCTTAGTAAGGGTGCGACTTAGACTTTGCGATTATCCTCCCTCGAGACTTTTCTCTCCATCGAATGGCGTATTACCTAACTATATACCTATACATATATACATACGTAGTTAACTTACAATCGAAGATTGCGGCACGCTGAGAAATCCGAACCACTGCGATAAGTATTCCGAAGTCCTTGGCGAGTATAATGACCAGTAGTAGACGGAAACGTGGATTGTGCGAGGGAAGAGGAGATTCAAGAAACGACATGACGTCGAGATTGCTCCAACGTGTATGTGCCTGTATATAACACACTCATATATCTCCCCATAAACTCCATAGTCCCGGACACTTGGGTCAATGCTACGTAACCTTTTCTATCTTATCTTCATATATTATAATTATTCGAATTATTATTGTCAATCTGTGTGTGTTTCTCAATGCACAAACAGTCAATTGTTACACTGCAACTACATCTGCAAATAATTCCTCCATAATTATGTGAAAATACGATAAATAAATAAAAAAAGTAGAAGAAGAAATTGAAACGTGATGAAAAAAAAAAAAAAGAGCAGGGTTATTTGTGTAATGAATGGACGTATTATATTCTTGTGTGTTTCATACAAAACTAAAAGCGCGTATAATCTTATCATGCATATGTATTTAATGATCGTGGCATTAGACACGACCTCATGACTCGCAATTTTGTCGTGAAGACACAAGTTTGTAGTGTAGCACAGACTTTGCGAGAAATATCAAGTTTTTGTCTGCTTGAAAACACATACAGTCGCCATTATTATTGTCGTTCTCGACAACGTTATCAATGTATATGTAAACGTTGTGTAGATGTACGTTTACTATGTATAAATATACTGATGCTCATTTCTTTTTGCCGTGCGAATGTATGAAGAAAGGAAATGGGGCTCTGTGGAAAAGAAGAAGCGTGGAACAATGAGGGAGAGAGCGTGGGACAATCAGCCGTGCGTGCGCTCCATCAAGACGAATAATATATAAGTCTAAAAGAGGGCAGGGAGAGAGCCACTGCATATGATGGGTTGAATGAGTGTTAAAGATCCGCAATATATTGCATATGTATTATAGATAATGTCTATATATAGAATGGATGTAACTACATTGTGTTCAAGACAATTTTTTCATCCTTTTCCTTTGAAAGAGGAAACATTTTATTCACTCATTGTCAATTTTTATAATGACATTTCCGTGTGATTGTTATTGATTTAATAGACGTCCTTTCATTTTTGTTAAAAGTTGATAACTGTGATTGAGAATTTTCGTGTCATCCTGTCTACAATTTTCAGGATAAAAAATTTATGGATTTATTTATTTGTTATTATTAAATATTTTTAGGATGGAATATCCAAGTTGACCATCAGTTTTTCACTCCATCATATCACTAAGCAAACAAACCTGTTCGTCAATTTTTTAGATTGACTATTTACACACACCCGTTATCAACCATGGACTAAACACACAAAAAACCCTAACGAAAATTGTGGGAAAAAATCCTCAATTTATCAGTATAAATAAATAATAAATTACGATATTTGTACATCAAGTGTCTACGTGATGTTATAAAAATTATATGGTACACATGATACCAATATAAAGTTGCAATAACAATAAAAATGTCGGAGCATCAGACGATCGTTAAATTGGTGACACATGGCATACATGAACAACAGGAGCAAGAACTGTATTTTCTTCCATACAAAATATTTATTTATTCATAAATATCGAAGGAATACGATGCAGATTGAATGTGAGCACAAGTGCAACAAAATACGATGAATTGTAGCGGATGCATTTGAAGAGAATTGTAAAAATGAAATGTACGCATCAACAGTGAAGGCGTTCATATATCGCATTTTAGATAAATCAAGAGAGGGGGATGAAGTACACCATCTACACCCAAGTGCACGCCATTGACGTCTTATCGTTTAGTACCAGCTACTCTCGTCTCTTTGATTCGACACGGAAGAAAAAGCATTACTTTGTCGAACACATTCACACACTCAAGCACATTCATACACTTCCGCACAATTCTCTTCAGTCTATACTCAATCTTCACTTCTTTCGTCTCGTACTTCCTTTGTATTATTATTCCCTCTATCTCATTTACTCCCTCGTCAAATCATTATTCTATGTAAAGACTAACTTTGTCAGCAATGCACTTGACGAAATCCAATTATAGAACGATCATCTTTTATAAACTTGCGATTTTATTTTCTTTTATTTCTCATTATTTATATTTCCCCTCGTCAAATTCATCCTGACTCCCCTCTTTTTCTTCTCCTCCTCCATTTTATTGTCGTATTGATACATAAAAATAACTTTCATTCACTTGACAAACATTTAATTAGCGAAACTGCACTGAGCATTAATTAATTGGCTAATAGTTCGAAGGAGAAAAATTCTCTCTTCATTCTTCATTTTCTCTACTCGTTTCAAAGTTACTTGTAAAGGTATGTATATGTATATGTACGTTTAGAAATACGTCTATGTGTACAGGACAAAGAGAAAATAATCTTTTGATCTCTCGAGTCCATTAATCGTCTTCAATTGTCAAGTTGCAATGGAGCGATATGGACTATACTCAACTTGAATTCACTCTATCGGCAGATACAGATGATTTCATTATATCATCTGACGACATGTCCTAACCAGTCATGCGTCACACATATATATGTACATAAACCCTTCGACGATTGTCCATTGGGACGATTCTTTTCTTTCGACAAATAAAACCGCTGAATGATTCAGACCGGAAAGATGCCACAACTGTGGTCCACCGAACTCTCGAATCTTCCTCTTATTCTTCATTTTATGTATTATTCAAGCAGCCTATATATATAATTGAATAACATGAATATATCTTGCTACATTGATGCATTCAATTGAGTATTTTTTATTAAATTTATAAATTGGATTTTTTTGTTTTATTTTGATTGGACTAATTATCAATGGAGTGTGCACTTGTCATTGATTATTTCAGACTATTCAAATTGTCTTCAATTGTTAATGCAAATGAAGATAAATAAAGAGGTATGAGTACGTAATATATTGGTACATACTTGTATAATAAACGCCACATTATCCCGGATAAAATTATTCAAAGAAGCTTTAACATCTACTCAACGTTGTCATCATGTAGTTGGCTGTGCTAAATTTAGCACTCTCTCCCTTTTTCTTGCTCGACGTATACAGCCATGTATACTTATATGCGTTTATGTTGGTGTGCTTTATGTATATACAAGCATAAGAATCGTTGAACCCACGTGAAGAGCCCTACCTTTGGCCACATCCCAAACAAGTCCCGTGAGGTAGAGTCAAGTATTTTAAACTGAAACAAAAAAAAATTGTTTCAAGTGATATGAACGGTGTATTAAAGCGATTTCTTCATCAAATGATAAAATAACATTTAACTGTTTGAATCGACACTGCGGTATTAATTATTAGTAGATAGAATTATTTTTAAAATTAGGCGAGAGCGATTTTTAGTTAGATATTAATGTTGATGAATTCCGTCTCTTAAACCACGAGAGAGAATAAAATTTTTGTTATTTGTATTTTCATCATTTATTTTACTGCAGAATTTCATGAGAAACATCCAGAAATTTTCTTAAAATACTGTTCATGAATTTAATATCGACGAGTAATCAGATTGGATCGTCCAATGGGCTTTCAGTAAATGATCCGAATTTAGAAATCGTCAATTGAATCAAATTGATCACTCCAACCATTCAGAATTTTATACTTAGTTTGTGGTTCTTGCATGAATTTAGAGATAAATTTTGTGAATTGAATTTCTTCGAGTTCCAGAAATAAGCAATCGATGATGAATAATGAACTATTCTCCTTGATTAGAATCTCCAATCCCACAGAAATGTAGTCCAGATGAAAATTAATATCCCTCTCCAATATCTTTTTTATTAATATAATTCGGAAGCATCATTTAATAATATTAACTAAAAATATGAGCTAATAACATAACAAAACAAATAATGAAATGAAAAATGTAGAAAGAATTTCTTAATATATATTTCTTATTTTTTCACTCTTTCTTCCAGAAATATGGAAAATTCTTCCTTTCCTCATATTACTCCACCTCATCTTCTCCATATGCCTGAATATACACACATGAACGTGCACGTACACACGGATGAATACGATGTATCTATCACGCACACGCTCTCGATTTAAACACCATCGCGCCGCGCGCTATCTACCACGTGCGATATTAAAGTTTTATAGTTTCAAGCGTGTTCGAGAGTTACTTTCATTCCTTTTTACCTGCATTATTTTTCGTCTTTTCGCTATTTTTTTTTTCTTTACGGTCTCCCTTCTCTTTTTTTTTCTTTCTTTGACTTTTTGCACTACTGCTCCAGTGCAAAGGGATCTTTATGATCGTTGAGAGACCTGTGCGAGCAATGGCCAGAATGAAAGAGCGTCTTGTTAGTTAAATTTCCTGTGTACGCACACGAACACTGTTCATCACAGTATCACAGTTCATTTCCTTCTCTTACCATCGGTCATTCTATCAATAATAATCGTCGTATTATACATCAAGACACATCATGTGTATCAATCACATGAATAAACATGAAAAAAAATAAAAATTTTAACTCTTTATAATTCCATGGAAAATTGTAGAGAAAATGCTGCTGAATGTATAAACGAAAATCCTTAAAAACTCGTTATACTTTTTAAATCCATCGTTAATTCAGAGATAATGGTAAAGGCACAAAGCTTTGCATCTCTCTGGTACCTACATAATACTCTTACACTGACTAACACCCCTAACAAGCCATGAAGCTTTAAAATTTGATCCAACAAACGAATTATATAATTGCGACATGTGAAATGCAATCATCATAGACATATTCGTCATTTTATTCAACACCACCCAAATATTTCACTGAGCTAATGACATCCCATCAAAAAATTCGATCAATCTACAAAAATATTATCCAACCAATCTGTACTAACTCCACAATCGATCCATAACAAAAATTATCGAATTATCAACTCCCCATATAAACACTCATCAACCCCAATTATAACGGGCTGAAAGAAAAAAATTATACGCAAATGACTAATTTTTTTATCAAACTAATTTCAACTGTGACAGATTATAGAGAAAGCTTTTATTGTTAATTTATTATTAAACTATATGTCTGTGTGTATTTGCGCGTATTCACATGTCAGTGTGAGAATAGTGAATTGAGTTAGTCTCATTAAAACTTAACAAAGGTGGCGGTTATCACACATTAGTGTATGTAGGTGGCTAAATTATATATAAATATATACCACACAATGTGCACACACAATTCATCTGATATATATAAATATACATTTATTTAGGATAGTTGCACACGAGTTACTGTGAAGGAATTATCACGATGCAATTAGCACGAATAATCGAGCGACGTTAACGACCACAAACTTTCTATGAATATATCTATGCATAATGTTTTCATGAAATCTCTTCTAAAATAATAAACATACATCGACCACATGAATATACATTATGAATAATTGAATGAACATTTGAGAAAAATAATGCAGAAATATTCGTAATTCAAATCATTATTATTTTCTTTACCCTCTCACAATCTCTACATCTGTACATAAATATACTGTAAATGTACACACATACATCACTATACTATTTTTATATATTTCTCGCCGACTTTTTTGTTCTGTTCACCTCGTTCTTTTCATTGTTCAACGGATTTGCTTTCCTTCCTGTATCCGTTGAGAGATTGCGCGTAAAAAGACCGGAAATAAAACTATAAAAGATATAGAGAGCTGAGAGAGAAAGAAGAGGAAAAAGAAGAAGGATAAAAATAACATTTCTATATTGTCATGACAAATTATTCCTGATTAAATTTTGCTTTTCATATTTCTCCCATCGAGAGTTACATCCCTCTCTCCTCTCAAATTTTATTTTAAATTTTCATCAGTAGATGATTTAAAAATATGCTCTTCAATTTTGGAATTGATTAATGGAAAATGCCATAAATTACGATGGATAATTTTTTTTTTATTCAGTTTTCGTGAAGTAATATAGTTGTAGACTTGAACAGCATACGAATCTCACGAAACAGAAAAATTACACCATTAAACTATATCTATATAGACAGACATATATTTATGAGACAAGGGGAATATTACGAGATATATGCAAACACGTACTGCAGACAGAGGGTTGAGAATGAGGGTGAGAGAGAGTGAGAGGCCAGCCAAAATTTCAATGCATTTGCCATGGAAGATATCGCATGCATGCTTGATGATTTGTGAATTTGATTTATGACGACATATATACAATATATGTATACGTTATGTGGTATATACGAGGAGAAAATGTATGCAGTGAATAACTCTGTTCTCCTAGACCACGGTAAAAAGGTATAATTATATTTCGACTTAATGAAGACATATGACAAGAGGGATAACGAAAATTGTATGACGAAATTCCTGAAATATTTGGCCATTTTATTGCTGATGTATTTGGTATAGTTCGTTTCCCTTCGCATTATTTCATTTAGTGCACGTTGAGAAAATTAAATGAAATTGGTAAAATATGTCAATGTCTATGAGGGATGAATTTTTTTTTTTTTTTTTTTTTCGTACAATAATTCGTGTTCCTGCCTATATTCCCCTCTTTGCTCATTTCCTCTCCATTTTTGAATGAATTATACAGAAAATCTATTCTCAGCAACTTGACAACCGCAACAATTGAAAAAGCATTTATCACTAAATTTAAACATTGAAATCAACGCGATAAACAATGGCATTGTCAACAATTGAATAAATATAAGTTAAAATAATACAAAAGTGAAATGAAATAAAATTACTAAGAGAAAGAATGAACCATTCAAAATATTTCTAAAAGGAAAATGATGAATTTACGTCACTCCTCGACCTTGACAAAGAAAATTAAACACAATTGACACAATAATAAAAATAAAGCAGCGTAATAAAACAAAAGAAAATCGGTCACGATATTCTACTCAAATCGTGACCCAAAGCAGAGAAATAAAAGTAAAAAAAAAATAAGAGAACCAAGAATTATGTAGAGGGAGCATAGAACTCAGGAATAATTTTCACCGCTCACTCCCTCCACTTAAAACTCTTTTTATATACCCAGGCCAGGGACAAAAGAGGTCACGAACCGGCATCACGCGGTAAACACACGACTGTGTACAAGACGTCGAGTATAGTAGTAAACTATAGTAGTGTAAGAAACTATGGGGGTCTCACTCTTCTTCTCCCTCTACCACATAATATCCCTTCTCACTCTATACCGTTCGCTCGTCCATTCGTTTCTTCGCTGGCACGACGGGCCAGACAATGGCGTCAAGGGCCAGCCGGTTTTGACACGCAGCAGCGAGGCTGCCAAGCCAACGGGCGATCAAACCAGGCCCCAACCAAGAACATAAACTTAAAGTTGACTCTCTGGGTCCAGGCAACGTTGCCAAGTTTCAACATTACAAGTTACTTGGACTGTTTGGTAAGCATCACACAACCTCATACTCTCCCCCACATCCCCCGTTTCTTTCTTCCTTATACCAAACCACAAACACACACTCGCACACATTTATATATATAAGATGGTTCCATCGTATGCCATCAGCAAAGACACCATCTCGCCAGGTATTCCCGGTCGTGCGGACCCGCGCGGGGACCAACGTTGCCACGTTCATCTTATTCGCTCACGAAGATACGACCATCTGCCGACCCTCGAGGCTTTGAATCTTTGATGGCTCGCGTGACTCGGCAGCAATGCGCTCAAAACTCCATACAACATATACGAAGTAAACCCTTTCTTATTTTTTTTTTTTTTCCCCTCGTCCACTTCTTCACAGAACGCGTGTCTATATAAATTCACAATACAGACGAATATGTTTAGATGCAACAGCAACAATCAGCAACTGCAACAAGCGGCAACTCGACAACATCACGATAGAAGAAGAAATTGGAATCTCTCGTGTTGGGAAAAACCTATGTGGTTGTGTATATATCTCAGGACGAATGGAAAGTTGCCACTAACACAGTCGCTTCGTTGCTGTATAAACTCGCGAATCACCGTTGATACAGCGAGAAACGCGAAACTCAACAAAATACGTTGAGTGTATATACCAGATGAGAACTATCATATGGTAGCGTAAGACGGCAATGTACAAGGCAAGAGTAATATGAGAAGATGGAATATATATGTGTGTGTATGTATACAATTGCAATACACAGCCATGGGGGATATCGTGTCAGGGGAGTAGAGGAGAAATGAGGGAACGAATAAAAAGAATAGAAAAGAGTGAATATATATGAAGGAAGTGAGAAAAAGTGGGCACGATTCTTCCGTGAAATGAAGAGAGAAAAAATTTACAAAGCTGACTTACAGAACAGTAGGTAGATATCTACATGTTAATACATCGCAAACGAGTTGATTTTTCTTCACCAATAAATATCCGACATTTTTTCTTCTTATTTCTAGATATTTTCATAATTTTTTTTCTATACTGGTCTGTAATTACACAGGGGTGCCTGATCTTTTTCAACTTTCTGTGCCATGACACAAACGAAAAACGAGTTTTTCTGGTATTTTTATCATAATTTCATCATCATGAAATTCAGAATGAGATTAATCATCGTATCAACTTTTTCACTTTTTTTTTTACGTAAAATTATGAGATTATTTTATTTTCTTCTTCTTTTATAGAAGTGAGAGAGTCGTTCACTTCCTCCTGTCTTTATACATTCACATATTAATATTCATGGACATATATATAGGTGTGATGATGAGTGTATAATTATCTTGGAAGGTGGACAGTCATTCTTGTCGCTTTGTCACACAAATGTACAGGCATGCACGCGCACGAGTTACTGGGGGAGAATTAATTTCTCTCGGGGTCGCTTGGCAGTGGCTCGCGGCAGTTTGCTCATAGGACAATGTTCGTTATATATATACACTTACATATATATAAATATATGTGTAGGAGGGTGAAGAAAGGGGGAGGTAGCGATTCTCCCTACATCGCGGAATCTGCGAACAAAGCAAGAGCAAGAGGAGAGATAAAGCGGGTGGACATTTTCCCAGCAGAAGCAACGGCAGCAGCAGTTGCACGATAGAGAAGTTGTCTCTTGGTTTTTGCGGAAATGGTGCCAAAAGAAAAGGCGACAAGACAGAGGGTGGGGCAAGAATGAACGAGATAGAAATGATGTATATATGAAAAGAGTGAGAGAGAAAAAATTTAATGTGTGTATATGTGTGAATAGTTGTGTTGGGGATTTTCTTGGAGAAAATGAGAGACGAATGGTATGGAAGAATGCTGTGCGCGACAGAAAATTCACACACAACGAGATAAATGAAAATAAAATTCCAAGTGAGAAAGAAAGAATGATGGGAAAAAAAAAGAAAAGAAACGACTGAAAAGAAACGATGACGACAACGACGACGAAGAAGCGAAAGAACAAGTAGAAGAAGAAAAACAAAAAGAAGAAACCCGGAAGTAGGAATAAAAGGGTATGTGCCTGAGGGTGTGCTTATGGTAGAGAGACAAAGAACTTTTTATTCTGAAAAAATGTTGAGAAAAAATAAGAATGAAAATGCACACGACACAGCCACCGCGCGGTGTCTTCAGTGGAAGAAATGGCTGGTTTATCTAGCGGAAGTGACGAATGGCAACAGTGCCACAAGTTTTACAAACTTGGTTTTGTCATTCTGTACTGCCTTGTCATATTATATTGAAATACATCAAAGCGAAAGTGTCTATTTCATGTTTCCTCTTTCACAAATGGATAATTGGGAGGCTGATTCGATAGATGGAGGAAAATATTTATCGATTTGATACGAATCTTGAAATATTACCAACGTCTACTTAAACACTTTTAAATTCAGTCACAAACAAAATTCGTAAGAGGAATCTTTTTGGATAAATATCATAGCGTGACCATGGAGATAGATAAATACGAATATAAATTGTTCTTTAAAAGGTATCCAAAGCAATTTCCGGGGCTTATGGAAATGTTGTTTTATTTTTTTTAAGAAAAATAGTGTTGAAGTGAACGCGGCAATGTCAGAGCAACAGTCGAAAGGTGAGAGAGATTTGCAAATTGGGTGGTGCGATATATTATTCTGTGCCGTGGGCCAAACACGACAACAAAGTCAAAACTGGGGGAAAAGAGAAATAAAATATGTTTACTCTTTTTTACTCCCACATTTTTTTTTCTTGCTCAATATGTATAAACACAGACTTACAGACTATAAAAATCTCCTATACAATCTCCAGTAATACATACTGATTCTTCAATTTCGCGTGAAAACGCAATCGTTGACGTGAGTTATAATTCAGGAGCCAGAAAAATGGAGTAGAGCCTTGAGGGAATGCGAGACTGACGCCTTTCAACAAAAATGGCGCACGCGCGCACCTATGATTTCATACATTTGTCTGTGCACACATGTACAGCCTACATCTCGGTGTCTTTCAGCATCAACAAGTGACACATGTGGAGTAATAGGAAGTATATTCTACATAAACAACCCCTTTGAATTATACAGTAGACACGTGAGTGGAAGTTACATATTAAATCATTTTTCTTCTGTTTCGCAAATACATCGCTGAGAAAATTACAATTTATTCGTTTTTGCTAAGCGATTATTATTTCACTTCTCACTCATGACGTATCACTCAGTGATCTCATAGTTTAGTCATCATTGCAAGAATCAGAATAATAAAACGGTCCCATTCAAAAAAATATTACAACAGTCATTCGAATAAAAAGAGAAATTCGCCATTTATACCATTCACGTTACGAAACTCATCATCATCAAATTGATAATAAATTGCTATGGATGTCCCCTACGCTTCCATAACTGAAAATTTCATATCTCCAATTAACAAAACCCATTCTCCAAAACTTATTCATTAAACATCTCCATTAATACCCCACTGTAAAAATTTGTATTATTCATAAAATTGTTTGAGTCACGCATCACATTTTCACCTTCTCAATTCACCAACGATATCCACAGCTTGTTGAAAATCGAATGAATTTTCAATCATCACTTAAATTTAATCGAAATTGTACGTTTCATGACAAGGTAATAGCAAATGAAATTTTTCTACCCCCACACATCTCTCAAAAGCATTCCAATCGCTCGAATTGTTTATTGACGAATATACCAATTAAATTCAATTTGAATTTCGATGATAACCATACAAACGTAAATAGGCCTTTTTAGTTTCATCAACATTTTTGTGTCAGATAACACCCACACGCTTCAGTGATAATAAAAAAAAAATGTATGCGTGTATATATATCCAAAGTGTGGATACAATTGAGCTACATTGAATTAACGCCGACTGTTGCAATAAAGTGGTTTTCACGTATACATTCAATGCTCACTCAATCGCATCGACCAATTATTTCCATCGAATTTACGTCGTTCTATTTCGTGAGCTAGAACAAACGATTGTTTCATGTTTTTCCATTCATCCATATCTACTCCTACATAAAATGAAAAGGGAGAAAATAAAAGACAAAAGATTTGCAAGATAAAAAAGCAAAGAAAAACCACTTTAATATTAAAATCTCAAAAGGAATCCAAAATCAAATCTGCAGTAGAAAGTATGAGGCTTTATTAAAAATTCAAAGGTGCAAATAATTATTATTTTAGAATTGTTGAGTACTTCCTGCTTTCTAACTTTTGCTATAATTCAACTTTGATATCCGTTACAGCAACAAACAGAATTTGTTACAAACTGCTTCATCAACATTTTTCTACACTTCATCATCAAAAAATATGTCCTCATCATAATTTTATCTATCTATAAATATTTTATTCACAAGCTAACTAACTCCCTTCATTAATTACCACCAAACCCCCTTAACCTATGTAATCACAACAAAAAATCAATTGAATAGTTCCTAATGTCGCCAATTTTCGATTTCAATCCACGTACAATTGTTCAACTGTTCCTGTATTTACCCAAGTGTCCAATTTCATGTGTCTCCATTAATGTAAACACGATAACAATGACAAAAGTCAATCACGACTTTGCTTGCATTTAATTAAACGCATTTTTGTGAGTTATTTGCACGTCCATTACATCCAAGTTGCAGAATGGGATGTCACTGACATACGCACACAAAACTACATATATCTATGAAAATCTCACCCTCCGTTTGCACTTGATTGAAATAGTTGGTCCATATCCCTTCCCTTCCTCCATCGCATCATCTCTTCGTTTCAATCCCTCTTCTCACTCTCATTGATGGTAAAATAAATTCGTCGGATGAACCAGAGCGCATACAAACTCGTTTGCATTGTCTCTCTTTCTCTCTCATTTGCCATTCCAAAAGCATTTGAGCATCGATTTCGAACGTCAATTGCAGACCCTTTTGTATGCACATGTATATATGTACACATATATACGTATATGTATATACAATTGTGTATATAACCTCGGGCGTAATGTGGGCAGGCGTGTTAGAGCATGATGAGAGAAGATTCAATTTAAATGTCTCTAATGGATCTGTTGATCCAGCTATTCTTTCAATGTGCATGAGTTCAAATTAAATTTCGCATTTTGTACATTCAAAACGATGCAGATATTCATCCTTTGGGGCATTAACCACTGTTCAAGGAAAAAAAAAAAAAACAAATTATATTACACAATGACTCAGTTACGGAGTGTTATTTCCACTGAAAAAGTAGATTTACAACACAGAAACTTCGTGTTGTTGATGATTGCACGTTTTATTCTTTACAGTGTCACGTACGTGAATTTATCTGTATTAAATGAGAGTGGTTAATGTGGATTAGTCATGAATGTTACTGAAAACTGCACGTAGTTATCATTGTACGGACAAGTCTGTTGAAATTGCAATATTTATCAGCAAAAGTTGAACAGTAACGACGAATTTTTCCTTTTTTTTTTTCGAAGTAATTTTTTATCACATTTGTACAACATGAATTCCGAATTGGTAAAAATAGTTGCAAATTGCTGTGTCTTTTTTGGATTCACTTCATTAAAATTTAATGAATTGGGGTGTGATAAGAAATTAAATAAACTTCATATATGAAACTGATTTTCATAAGTTATTGTTATTGAAGCAGTTTATCAATTTTGGTAATATAATGCATTCGACATTGCCACTATCATAATAAAACGACTATTACAATACCTATAGAAAGTATATATGGAATTTGATATAGATAATGAACCTACGAACTGGTGAAAGGTTGACAACGAATTCCCCAGGGCGGCTGAACTCGGCTTTGATACGTTAATTAAACTCATTACGTGAATATAATTTCACGAAGAAATGCTTCGCATATATATAAATCTATATTATATACAATAAACCATTTATCTACATCCGATTACAATCATTAATGTAATATCACGTTAATCATTGATGCACACATTGCAAATCATCATAAATAAACAAACTATTATGCAACGAACGTCCTTATCAGTGAAATGGTATCGATGAATAATTGAATTCACTGCCTTGTTAATATTCAAATGATTTCATTATTTCAACAACTGAGTAAGAAGAATTGTACAATATCCATATGAAATTATGACTTCATAACTGAGAGATGAGTGATGGCAAAAGGAGGAGGTAGAAAGGAAAGTTTGATGAATCTATAGAAAAATTGAAGTATGAAAGACGAAACGCAGACCATTGGTTTTATATATCTACATGAGTACAGTCTATACTTTGATACTTCTCTCAATACTTGAAATATACTCAAGTGTGCCTGCTACTACCACAAAGTTTTTCAACATTCACTATATTTTGTTATATGACAGCAGAAAAATAAAGTTGAGCTTGCGAGCACTCCTGCAGTCGTGAGAATAATCAGTGGACCACAAAGCCTAGTCTGGCTTCTCTCAGAAGAACCAACTTTTTGCAATCCTTTTGGTGGAGAAAAAAAAATTTATACGAGAAGAGAAGAAAAATAAGAAGAGTGGACGACGAGTGCAGCGGAGAAGTAGTGAAACAAAATAAAAGAAGTGAAAGACTGAAGAAAGAGAACCTGTCGCGACGAGTCTTTCCAATTAGCCAAGAAAACTGGTAATCACAGAAAATACAAAACGCCAATGTTGAAACTATTATATAAGGGTTGAAGATATAAACGGAAGAAGTCAGTGAAGAGAGTTTCGGGCAACGAGTGGTAAGTTTGTTGCACTTGATGTCGAAATTGTACATATAGATATTTGGAGATGATGTATAAGCAACCAACTTCGGCAAGTCGACAACTTGTCAGATAAACTACTCTAAGAGATGAAGGTAAGCTTGTAAAGGTGACCGAATGAAATGTGAAAGATCACCATCCAATATTCAACGTTCAAGTACCTAAACTCGTTGACGCTTTTACCCACCTGAATTATCAACTTATCCACTTTGGAATATAAAAACTTTAATTCTAACGAAATGTCAGTTATTACCTGAAATTACGTACTTTTACTTTTTACTCTATTAAACCTAGACTGATGAATTTAATGAACTCGAGTTCATTCAATGGGTGTTAGAATGGTTATACATTCTTATGCAATGAATAGCGATGAAATTATTCAACTGAATTTTAAGTTTCTTGTTTGTCGTATGAGGAATTATATCAGATATTAAATGTATGAGGGGCAGCAAACATTGAGATATCAACGAAAGCAGAATGACACATCAGGTCTTTTTATGACGATTTGAAGTGGTCGATTTGTGCACCAAAATCGACATCCAAGAGGCACAAAATTCATAACTTCAATTCGTTATGAGAATGAAAAATCATGCGTTCCCGCACTGTCACGAAAATTTTTACAACGTCTTCATTGATGTATAACAATAGAATGAAATAACCAAAAATTCTCATGAAGATTTTTCCTGAGATAGCATCGCATGTTTATTGGTGCTGATAACAACCGACAAAAAAACGATAACGAAGAAATTAATGGATTGCCTCTCCACGCATCCCTGATTTATTGTCATACCATTTTGTCATAATTTTCTCCTTTTATCGCTTTTCACATCAACAGATGAAGTCCCACCCTCGCATTATACACACAGACGTATAATTATTTATTTAAGGGGAATTGTAATACTTTGTTACAGCACTCCTAACAATTCATTGATAAATTATTACGAGCACTCTCAAAGTGCTGATGTTTATTCCAATAAATATCAAATTGCTTAATAAATGACTGGAAATGATAAATTAAAAATTCCATCAAGACATAATAATCCATATGAACTTGTGCAGCGACCATAATCAGAACATCAATGAATTCATAAGCATATCAACTCCTTTCATTTAATATTCTACCGTCATTCGCACATGAACAAATCAAAAAAATAAAATACCTCTGCAATGTCTTTCTATTTTCCCGTGAAACATTCACCACCAACCGGATATTTCATACACTTCACACAAACAAAATCATTTCATTCCCAAAAAAATTCCAAATTGTTGCTTCATTCTCCCAACATACCACATATTCCATTCACTCATTCATAATTCACACCCTTCGTAATCCACATAAAGTTAATCAGCTTTAAATTCACTCTCCTCTTCCCAAAGAGCATCATACAAATTTTATATTCACCAACATTTTAAATATTTCCACATAATCCCAATAAAAAAAAATTACACCACCCAAACACTCTAACTAGAATGAACACTCATTAAAAAACAAAAAGACAAATTCACTTTATCATTCCCCATTCGCAATCATCACATGAATAATAAATAAATTCCCATCCACTCACATTGCAACACAATTGAATTCAACTAATACAACTCTCTCAACACATCCTCAATTCATACATATCGACAGCAAATATTCAATACCAATTCACACCATCAACATGAAAATGTGCTATAACGATATCAGATTCGATGTGACACGTTCTTACAAGTGAACTTTGGATCGATGGCAAAATGTTAATTTGAGAAACCAATATCATGACACCTCAATGCTCGCGCAAGTGGTAATCTCTACTCTATACATCCACACACATCAACACACATGAACATAGCGGGCACATGCAGAGGGTGATATTCAACGGCATCTCCAGATACTCGACAGCATATCAACGCAACACATGAACGTCCCACACATATATATATATAAACATACACCGTGGAATTACAATCAAAACATGCGCTTGTGGGTTACACATTGATACACACATACACAAAACGTACAGGTATGTCCTGCAGCGCATATAAGTGGTCGGATAGGCAATTCAGGTTATACACCGAGTTGATGCATGGTCGCTGAAGACACCTAATATTACATTCTACGCTGTATAAGGCTCGCTTGGCATTGATGCCTGTCGAAGTACTCCTATGCTTATGTATGTAATCAAACTATTGCTCTATACGTATGAATATTACATTTATGCTTCAGCATCATCACCATCGTCACGCTTCAAGTGTGTTATATATCACCAGTCATTTCATAATGATCACATCGACGTCTAATATTACCAACGTTCATTGACAATCAATCTGAATTTTAAAATAACTGAAAACACATCAACTCCCACTTGAATAATTGATATCTCAATTTTTTTTTTTTCGCGTTAATACTTGACAATAAATTGTCCATCTCTTGCAATATCCCCTGCATATTTATTTTCATCATTTGGTTTATTCACTGATATTCAAATGATCGACATTTGTGAATCTATGAATTATAAACGGGGCAAACTGATCAATTGATGTATATACAGTATAAATAATGTATGTACACATAAACACATCTATATAATTTATATTCGAATAATTGGTGTGATGGTAATTTTGTGTTGGCTGTCCATCTCACGCGCCATGTACACGTTTGACCTCACTGTGATAATGGATTTATCCGTTAGTTGAACATACAAATATAGCACATGGACATATGAACGAATCAGCAAAGTGAACGACAAGATGCAAACATATTCGATGTGTGTGTCGATGTGGGATGAATGCAGTGGTGTATACACAATAGATAGTCAGTGATGGAAAATTTTACGCAGGTCATGACGTAACAAAGGGAACCAGGTACATATGAGGACGACACTGACACGTTGGAAAATGGTTGGTCATATAACGCAACAAGAGAGACACTACTATCGGAATTACGGATTGTCAAATTCTACCCCCTATATGTGAATATATGTGAGTGTATCTATCACGCGGTTCTGTCGATCGTCGGTGTCACTATTTATTTATTTATTTTTTTTTCCCCTTCTTTTTTTTTGCATATTCCCTGTCTATCTGTTCAACCCCCATCACACTACATATCTCTATATGCACTTCTGTATGATCGCAAATGGATTTATGTGTAGGGATGCGTAGGGGTGTAAAAAGTGCGATTCTCTTTCACTCATTGTCACGGTTGTTACCTGTTCGCGCGGTTTTCTAGAGAGTTTTGGGTGGATGACTTTGGTTTTTTTTTTTTTTTTTTTTTTCAATTAGGATGGTGCAATTTGGTTGGACGAGTTTGGTATTATTGAGAGAAATTGACAAACTGCTGTGGATATTTTCGCATGAATCAAATCAGGTTTGCTATGATGATGTGAAATTTCATCGAATCGTGATCAAGTAAATACCATCGGAAATTAATTTTCCGTGATAATATTAAACATCTACAACTCTGTGATGATTAATTACAACTGATAGATAATTAAACTCAACGTATGAATTTTCTTCCATGCGTAATTACATTTACACAATTTCATTTCTATGATAAACAAAGTGTATAATATAAATTCAACAAAGATATTTCAAGCGCAGGTATCGTATTTCTTTTCCGACTTTCGAACTGAAAATAACAAGCAGGAAAACTCGTGAGAAAGTAATTTCAACACAAATATAATGGGTTGTTTGGTTTCAGCACAATCATACAAAAGATCGGATGGAAGAAACTGAAAGATCCGTTACTTTTCATACACTGCAATTTCTATGATTTCAGAGAAAAATTTTTCAGCACATCATGAAAAACGATATTTTTTACCATGAATATAAATACATATACACATAGACATTTCATCTGTAATATAAATAGAAGCAGCTCTTATTCGAGCAATTTTGTTATATATTTCCTGAAAGCGCACCTTTTTTCAAGATGCGGTGGCTTCATGGAATACTTGACCGCACTTTGGCATATAGAATGGGGTTGATACTTGCCAGAGACCCCGCAAGCTACAGGAAGAGAGTTTGGCGGAACTGCAGCCGTATATATATATATTCGTGCACATGCGAAAAGGCAACTTGAGGAAATGAAAATGCTCTCGCGCAAATATAGTACACACGCATATAGATTATATGTATGCATGACTTTTGCTTCCGAGTTGAAAACATTTTATTAACATTCTTGGTAAAACTCCATTCGCAATACCGAGCATTTCTAATTAACTGAATACGATCAAGTAAATTCATTCGACTAGTTCATGTACAAAAGATAATTTTCATTTATCTCAGTAAATTTTCATTTGATTGCCCTTCTGCTCTTTCTAACAAATCAATTGTCCCTATTCTCATTTATCTTTCAATTCTGTACACCAAAAAACGCAATATTTTTCTTTTTCTCGTATCAAATGAAAAGAAATTCATGGATATAATTGTGGAATAAATAACAGTGAACAGTAAAAACAACAACGAAGGTATATATTTTTATTGTTCAGAGTTTATTCCCTCGAAAATAACCTTGAGGAGCCATTAAGAGGTGTTCTGCTTCATTCCCACGACGGTCGTAGGTCAGTTTTGAGTGTGTGTTTATATGTGAACATATATATGTGTTAAGACTCGGTACATTACCACCAACCAGGAAGAGGGAAAAAAAGATCCGAGTTAATTGCAAATTCGATAGACTTCACATACAACTTTTGGTGTGAATCTTCGTAGGCGATTTCTGTCATTTAATTCACGTTTCAATACTCCTCCCTCACGTATAATTTGTCAATAACACTAACAACACTAACAAACACAATAAAAAATTCATTTTTGACATTACGAAAATAAAAATGGTCCGATGAGAAAAATGCAAAATTTTTTGTGGAAAGAGGAAGAAAGAAAAAATTATCCAACTTTGCAATTGGGATAAGAAAATAAGTTTGCGATGTAAATTATTTATCTTACCATTGTAGATATATCTATAAATATATTTATAAATTCGAATATATATCTGTCTGGGTTTTGTTAATTAATAGAGTAGCCACTGGACACCAATTAAGTCTCAGTACTAATGCAACCCCATGCGCTTCCCCTCTACAACCTGTCGGCTTAAATATGTATCGTGCAAAATGCGCACAGGGTCCCATTAACGGCCTCCGAAAATTATGCACCGAGATTTCTACGCTTATATATATACATACACCCACTTTCTCTGTTTCTCTATGGTTCTTTCTCGCTTATGGGCGTCGCACGTTATAATATTGTCGTGACACGAATGTGTACATATACCTAAAGCTTACGATATCCGTGCACGCATGCACCGGAATATTAAGGATATTTTATGATTTTAATGCTTAACTGTGATTATTATTGTGTACGCGTGTGCGAGTTTAAATTGTTCAAGTATCCATGAACGATTACCATTTTTCTCCACCCACTCACATTTTTTTTAAATTACTACGCATCATTTATTTTTCTTTTACTTATTACATTATCTACTCATAATTAATTCAATTAACATTATCGTTATACACTTGCATATACCGAAAATCATGAGGAAAATATTGAAACGCAAGACGAGTTTGTGTATAAAAATTGTGAAGCATTAAAATCACAACGTTTTTTTGCTCTTCATTTTACCTTTATCACTCTCAATCAAAATGGAAAAAAAAAATACGAATGTACATCAATGTACATTCGAATACAAATGAAAGTTTACGATGAAAAAATAAATAAATAAATGAGGAAATATAATCAAATCCCCAAAAATGGTTTTCCATTTATCATTCCTTACTTGGAAATTCCAGTGAAAAAATTCCACTCAGCAGGCCAAGTACAATCCAAATCCGTATTATACAATACTCAATGTAACAAAGGGAGAAAAAGTGAGAAAGAAAAAAGGAGGATTAAAAATAAATAAAATGGAAGAATAAAAATTGCAAATTACAAGAATGCTTCGTTTTCATTCGTTATTTCTTTCTCGAATTTCATTGTCCGAATTAAAATGTGAAAAAAAAACACTCGGGCAAAGTATATAACAGCAAGATAGCTTGGATAGTGAGAACAAGAAACAATAAGTAAAAGGCATACACGTACACCATACATACAGACACGAGGCACATAATATTCGCGTGCGCATTTCGTTTCTCTTTTATTCGAATGAGCGTTGGGGCGAGAGCGAGAATGAACGTGCGCGCGCGACGTTTAGCATCACAATCCGTGCAAATTGGTCCGCTCAATTTGAGCCAATTGCCCAAGCAGCAACTCTCGGTGTGTATATATATATTATAGAGAAATGCAAGAGGAGAGGGGAAATGTAAGCACATACCACCGTGTGCACGGCGATGTCGTTCGCGCTCGTTTTCAATTCTCCAACCGAATTCACGGCTCCGTTGGTTTAATCCACCTATCCACCCCCATATACTCTATACATATAAAATAAACATACATATGGAAAAAAAACCGAGGGCACAGATGCAGATATAGACCATATCCGCATATTGTGGAGCCACAGTCGTATCCCTTCATCCAGAATTTCGCGCAACGTTACACATCTATATGCCAACATGAAAAAATATATTTTTAAATGTCCACGAAAATATATCACTGCCATGCATATTTTATTATTCATCCAAAATTTATGTTAATTTCGTTCACTGCTCTTTTGTTATTCAGTTTAATTATTTAGTATAAAATTTTATTTTCAACAAATCTGGAAAGTTTTTATTCTTTTAAAAATAATTGAGAGTCTTTCGTTTTATCATTCTAAAGTACTCAATCAATTAGCAATGCATATTTTTTTTCTTATTTTTATAATGAGAAAGAATCTCGTTGACAAAGTGCGCTGTTTCGTATTCGATTGTAGAAGAGAAAGAAAGTTATGAAGTTCCATTTGAATCACTTTGGATATCGTCAATTCTTTTATTCATTTTCCAGAAAGTTATTGGACGGAAATAAAGACATGAAAATTGATTGAAATTCAATAACTACAATTCAACATATCATAAAAATTCACGACTGTTGATAAGCATTCGAAATTATCTCGTAACATCGACAAATTATGAATTCACCTACATAAAATCCATTTCTTATCTTTCATAAAAGATGTTCCCTAGAAAATTTTACTGTTTGACGATCAACTTCTCGCCACTCTTTATTGTGTCTTCATGACATCGTCACACATAATACAACAAACTTTTCAAACTCACAGCGACACATACACGCATGTGTATACACAAAAAAAAGCCTGACGTGAAAATGCAGAAAATTGAAAACACAACGAAAGTTTCTCTCGCGAAATCGCGCTGCAATGCAACTAACATAAACATATACCCGTCTACACAACTGCATTCACACATACATACATATAAAATGTGTAATACTCCAACAGATGCACCATAAATCTGTTGAATCGGATTCTCCAAGTGCTATACAACAACAAAAAAAAGAATAAAAGAACATCAACACCTAAAGAGATAAAATAAAAATATACCGGAAGAAAAATATTTTCACAACAATATTTATCTTTAGATGTGAAACGTGCTGCATGACTTGTACAAATTTTTATTTCCACACGTTTACGCGAGTGCACCAGTTGTTGAATTATTTTTATCCAACAACATTCTACATAAATCGTAATTAATTGATACACATGAAATCTATCACTTACATCAGATAGCACGTCTATACCTTCAAAATAATCAGTGGATTGCATCGAAGTGAATATATGAATGTGGCAAATTTGATTGAACGCTAAACATATCGTCCTGATACCGCATTGTAACGATGTATAACATCACGTAACGAGCCGCGTAATTACACTGTCTCAATGAAAGCGATACCCGAGGCTTCAACTAAAACAAACGCGTTGCCGAGGATCATCAACGATTTTCTCATCAAAATACTGTTCGAAAAGCACGAGGCTGTGCAGCATTGTGCATATACATATGTGAGATTAAATGCACATGAAAGTTCTTCCTCTATATACAACCGCTAATTAGCATGACGTCCCACCACAGGAATAATTCACATTTACTTTGATGCAGTTTGTACCATCAAACTAATTGTATATTCTATACAGAGTGCTCCATTATATTCGTTTAATGATTCATTAATAATCCATGTATTTCAGGGTGATTTTACACGTTTATTCATCATATACCACTGATCAATACACAAACATTAAATATTTAACAAACACGTGAATTATTTTTCAACAAGTACGAAAGTACTGCAATAAATCCTGTCATTCAGAGTAGCATTAACGATTGTATAATTTCAAATTTTATTGAACCCACATTTGAAATGAAATCAGGATCATATCAAACATGAATTTAATGTTTATAATTTCAATTGAAATTTTTGAAAATAAAACCCCACACAATATGCAGAAAAATCGAACATTCACACCCTTTACATCAAAATAAATGGAATAAATATCTGTTAACCATCGCATTCATTAATCTCATCATCAAATATAAATACATGAAATCTCTGCCAAGTTCATTTATACATTCATCAATCGCCACATGCACACCCATCTGTACATATTCAATAAATCCATCCATATATGTAGTTATATATATAATCCACGAGAGATAATGACTTTATTATGCATGGGCTACCCATTATAATATAACGTCAACAGAACACGTCTTTATCCGCCTCCTATCCTGCAGTTTCACAAACCAACTCGAGGGGAAATTAATTGCAACGACGATCGATCTGAAATTCCACAGTTCCAGTGACCCCCTTGCTCGTCCATTCTGGCATTGCGCCCAATTCCATCTGCCTCTTTCTCACTCACACTCATTAATTTATCACCCTCAACATATCACAATAGTATTGTGCACTGTATACATCCAAACGGGCCAATATTTCTCGTTGGTGTTCAGTTAGAATAATAAGTACGCGCGTGCAAACAAAACACAGGTAGATCAGTTACACAAGTACACGCGTGCATTAGATTTGTATTGAGAAACTATACAGAGACTACTCCCTCTCGTAATGCGGTTTTAGTTCGCTGACCTAACCTACTAATTTCACGAGAGCCACGTGACACGCTTGTCAACAAGTACATTCAATGTAGGTATATGTGTGTAATAAAAATATATATAAAGTGCCATACAATGTCCACAGACAATTCACATTATAAAATAAAAGTGAGGGGAAAAATGGTGGAAGAAAAGAAAAAAAAAAAAGCCACGAGAACCCTACCTGCAAACAATCGATTTGACTTTTGTGCAAGGTCATGCTGAAATATCCAAAGGTGCTCTACTATATTACATCGATAGGCTATCAACATTTTTTTACCCACAGTAGAATAAAAAAAAAAGGTCGAGCTTGTATATAATAAATAATACGTGAATATCAGCGATAAAAATACCAAACAGAGAGAAAAGTAAAACTGGAACGAGGAAAAATAGCACAACCTCACTGAATGCATAATATTTAGCTATTCTCATTTCTGATATCACACAGAGATTTTTCTTATCATATTGAGAATTTTTATTTGTCCATTTATCGATCTGTCATAATCAAACTGTCTTCATTTTCATGAAACAAATCCACCACGAAAATTCCTCAAACAATTCTCACTAAAAAAAAAAAAAAATCTCATTGAATTTTAGAACTCATTAAATAAATTTTCCCAGTCTGACAATTTTCTAACATTTCCACATCTATTCCACACTCCAATTCCTGAATATCAGCCACGGAAATCGTCTTCTTCGTTTTTATTCCCTCTAATACATCGACACAAAGGAAAAAAAAAAATCAAAAGAACAAACCAATAAATTACTCTTCTCCCCATAACAACTGATAAAGAATATTATCTCTTATATATAGACCATAACCAGCCAAAGAAACGCACAAGGAGGCGAAATATATTTTCAAATTATCTCCTTCCTTCTACACAAAAAAAAAATATATTTCTCTACATGTACCCACACATTATACACATAAATTCTTTTCTTTTTTATCTCTCTCATTTGCCGATGTTTGATCGACGCAGATGGGTTGGAGATGGGCGTCCCGTCGAACGAATCGACGATCATTAATCACTCGTCGACTAAGCGCTCGTTATTAATCTCTATACATATCACACAACTACATGAAATATCTTCACACAAACTCATAGGCATAACACCTTCAATATATCCATACGAACGATCCTCAACGCACAAATTCACCAAGCATTTACTCGATAGCTAATTAGTACGATACGTTCGGGTCTTCTTCCTTGTTCACTCTGTGAACATGACGCAAAGGGGGGTTGCGATCGCTCGTACAGCTTTGCGCGCGTATTTGGTATACGACGAAGGCTGAGGTTGATTGTAACTTATAAGAAGCAAACTCACAAGCGTAAACGAAAACTTGCTATCAAGCAAGAAAGTTCACCGCTGGTGTTCATCGTACCAGGAGTATTTTCCAAGTTCTACACACATATACATTTATATATATACAAGTTACAGGTGCAATCAACCAGCTTGAGTAAATGTTATAATAATACGTTATAATAGTGGTGAAAGATACGATGTACATTATACACAGTTTCACGCTTATATGGCTCTTGCAATCTTTCATCATTGGCAATCTCTCACCCTCTCTCTACTCCCTTTCTACCTTTCACCCTTGTTTTGTTATTATAACATAAAATCTGCTAACATGACGCGCGGCAACCGCGTTAAATTTAATTACTTCGCTAATCATCAACGATAGCATGCTGTGGTTGTAAGCGACTTTCGTACATCTTTCATGCGCCTGCTGTGCGTTAAGATTTGGAGGATGATTTTTAAGAGAAATGTATAATCGCTTTGTTTATGAGAATTAAATATAGTGGGAATAAATAAGATATGAAGAAATTAAGGGATTGTTAGATGAGAAAAAATTTTAGTAAAGAGAGATAATTATGAAGAATTATGCAATTCGTTCTGTAATTTTTTCTGCGGTGTAGACAATTAATCGCATTTATTATCCTCTTATTTTATTAAAGTGAGATGAAAAAGCAACATTTTCCTTTAATCACAGTTATCTCGTGACGTTTCTGTATTTAAACCAGAAGAGAAGAAGAAATGGTTGAGAGTATCATTTGAAGATTTTTTTACTTCTCAGTTAAGAAAATATTCACGAGTACTCCGGTGTAAAACTTCGTTCATTATTTTTTCCTAACAAACTCTTAAAACTCTTCTGCACTCAACTGGAAAACCGGAAAGGAAAAGAAAAAAGATAATCTGTGCATTCAAATTGAGACATTTCAATCCACAAACCCAAATATCCACCAACAATCGAGATAAAAAGGGTTTGTCAAATGCAGTAAAGCACCCCGAGCAGCTGGTATTGAAAATTCAATATAAAATATAAATACATTCATACAAAAAAAAACGAAAAAGGAAAAGAAAAATGGGAATTTATAAATTCTGTGCATGTCAAAAATGAAATCGGAGACTGCGCCTCACGATAGTGAGGCGTTGGCGGACGAGAAACACCGGCAGATGGTTTTAAGGAGCAAAGGTGCGTCCTTCAATGTGTAAACACATCCTCTTACTTACACACACACACACACAAACACACATACAAAAACAGATCGAAAGCAAGCAGCAACTGAGAATAGAGCAGCGAGAAGACGCCAGACACCTGCTCCACTCTAGCAATCAGTCGAAGTGTGCGAGCCCCCTCATATTAGATACACCGACTTGGAAACATTTCTTTTTCATCAACCAGAATTCTCCTTATTCTGTAATTTTCTCTATTCTCCCCCCACTTTGCTGCACATCTCCCACTTTAATTTGTCCGCATCCACTCGATAATATCTCCAGTCTTCTTTTTTTTTTTTTTTTCAAAAATTTATGCAGCAATATCTACCTAAATAAAATAACTACAGCCATAAAAATATTTTTATATATGAAACTCGCCGAACATCAGCCGCAACAGCGAGGCAGGAAGAAAATTGCCTCATACAGCGTCGGCCGTCAAACGTCCCTTCTATGCGACCGTTCACTTACTTCCTTTTTTTCCTCCTCCTTTTCATCCTCATCTTTTTTTTTCCACCAAAGTAACGGCCCCCCTTCGAATGCTCGCCATATGTCGATTCGACAAGGACACGGAATTATTTTCTCTCGGGCAATGCCCGTGTCTGCTTTGGCCCATACACTCTTTCGTTTCTGCTCATCTATTTCGATATCAAGTGAAGAGAGTGGCTGTCGATTGCAGTTGCATTGCAAAAAAAATTTCTTCCAATGACAACAACGACACTTTATATTTAATCTTGACATATTTCTTTTTGGTTCTGTGTATATTTATATATTGTTATAAAAATGAAATGAAAGGAGAGAAAATAGTGGATGTTATAAATAAGAATAATGATAACAACAACAATACTCGTTGAGACTTTTAAAAAGTCGGCGCCGATGTATGATAATGCATTATTTACATGCGATCCGGAGCTTTCGGACTATACACGAGGGACGGCAGGTGCTGCTCTCAACTCTGCTGCAGAATTATGCCTCTTTCCCCTGATATATTACGCTCGCTTCACCTTCCTTTTATCCTCTCGATGCCCTTTACCTACTGCTGAAAACTTCCGCGAGCCGTGCGCATTCGGTTTACTACTTATTTCCACGGATTAATTTATTTTTTCTTCCTGCAGATATTTTTTTTTTCATTTTTCACAATTTTAATCGCTGCAAATGCATGTGAAGGTATAATCCACTACAAAATTCAACTCTTCTCAAAAATAAATATACACATGGTTGATTCATATAAATATGATTAAAAATTTTCCGCGAGTATGACCGTGAAAAGTGAAATAAAATATGAAAAATAATTTGAATAAATAAAGATTGAATATAATGAAAGGATTATACAAACGTCTATGTAAATTTTGTATGCGCGTACGTGTTTGTAGAGAAAAAAATACTGAAAAGATGGAAATAAAAAAGAAAATAAATGCCAATCTTGATTTCAAGTTGCAACTTGCAATCAACTGGATTGGCGCGCAAAACTGCAAATTATTAGGTGCACGTTTTGCTCTCCAATTCTTGAGCGATCTATATATTACATATTGAAAAGAGGGGATCTTTAATTTCTCCATCGACTTGATTGCGGTTGCACCTGCCGATCACTGACGCGACGCGAGAGGCAGAGCGCATTCTCATCTCTCGCCTCACGAATATGTGCATTGAAAGTGAAATAAAACCCGAATGAAAAATCTTGCATTATTGAAATAGTTTCATCAGCGAAGGAATAGCCAGAATGAATCAATTTACAATAGCAATCGACTAATATAAAATTTCCTGAAACAAAATTTTATCGAGAGAAAATATTGTCAATTTAATTCTCCTCAACGACAGGAGAAAAAAATGTAGAATTTTTTTTTTCTTTCATCAATTTATTCATCTACCCAGTGTGATCAAACTTTCCACATTATAAAATTTTCATGATACGAATCATCATTTTCCGCAATTCATGATTATTCATTCAATTATAATTAACCACATCATGCGATACACCACTTTCTCTCCATTATTCCAATTAATTTATAAATAAAATAATAATCTGATTAATCTCCCTTCAATTATTCTATGCGGGTCCTTCATAAGCGCCATTACATCACGCTCCTGAACATAAAATCCCAATACAAAAATTTTTACTTCACAAAAATATACCTGGTGGGAAGTTGCAGGTACAAATAAATAAACTAAAACAATCGTTAATTCTCAAGAGCAGAGATAAATGCCCTTGTACATCATTAAGAAAACAAAGACGGAGGCGAGAACTGTTGTAAAAAAATGTTCATGTATGAATTTTGGGGCCATGTAAAAAAAAAATGCATTGATGTGTTTGTTCATATCTGCTGTGCGACTGTGCGTGTGGAGCGAAATTCAAAAACGGTCGGTGGTCCCTACGGAACGTGCGTCCCGCTCAACCTAACCGAAGAACCACCTGCCGCAAGGGATCAGAAAGGGCCCTCTACTCACAAACGGTCGTTTTTTTTTTAACATCCCCACTGCCCTTTTTCCTCTCAGCTATATATTCAACTATAAAGTTTAGGCGATGCGCCGTCGCCAGTTTGTATCTTTCCCGCTTTCCCCTCTGCTCTTCAACTTAACTGAGGAAACGACGATTCTCCAGTTCGTCTGTCCCCGCCAACTTCATTTCCTCCACCACCACCTTTCGCAGCACACGCACCCCACCACAACCGATGGCGGAATATACGTTGACTCGGCGCGCAGCACGGTGTGTACGGGGGAGAGAAGTAAAAGAAAAAAAATATATACGAAGTCCATACGGTGGGGGGGTTACTGCCTACGCGTCCCAACGCTCAGTTGCCGTGCGACCGTTGAATGGCGCGCTTGTGAATTTACTAATTTGGTGTTGAATCTCTATGAGATTGTAAAATATTGCATTATTTTTTTATTTGCAATATTTCGCGCCAATGATACACAGGAGAAAGAAAAATACGGCCAAATAGAATTAATTGTCAATTGCAAAGAGAAACGATATGTGAAATTGTGCCAGTGTCACAAAATTGTGTTGAAGAATGAGAATTTAATTATATAGAAGCGAGTGAAAAATAATTTTCTCGCAATTTTGTTTATTTTTGGTGCAATTTATTGTTTTGTATATTGATAATTATATTATTTCATTTTTTTTTTCCTTTACGTTTGTTTTGATATTCTACGAGTGGTTGAATAATATCTGCAAGAATACTCAAACAAAAAACGGATGAAATATTTCGACAAATAATTTTTTAATATCACATTTCAATAATCACAACAACCTGGGATTTTATAAAAAAAATTATTTTAAAACAAATTTCTTATACCAAATGTTTTTCGGAGCAGGTGATACAGTGTAAATTTTTTTTTGATTCTTTTCTGATTCTTGGTGTCAATCAAAATACGAATAATTGTGTGGTATTTATTTGGTGTAAATGATATAGTGCGAAATAATAAACCCGAATAATTCTCCAGTTTTCATGAAAATTTCTTAATTTTCTGTGCCAAAATAAAATATTTTCGTGCAGTTTCATTGTGTCACATCAATGTGAAAGTGAAATAATAGAAAATTCATTTTCTTTCCTGAATTGTGCATACACACTGATCATAAGTTCAAGAAAATAATATCAATAATAATAGCGGTAAAATAAATTGTGAGAGATTGCAACAAATATTTGTAAAAGTGTTGTCGTTTATGAGAAAGCGGGTGATAACAACGGAAATGTTTCGAAGCTTGCGGTGAGATTTGGGGTATTTTTTCAAACACGGACACACTGCTGGTTTAAAAGCGCGTGTTCGCCAAACTCGTAACCAAACGAGTGGGCGCTCACCCCAATCATCAATTTTCAACCCTCTCTTGTGGGCTGATAATAGTAGTTAAATTTTTTTTTTTTCCAACCTGCAAACGTAATCGCATTCTACCAACGTGGATGAGGAGTAATCGCGATTATTCTCGACAATATGGATAGGCGACTGCAGTTTCGAACCATGCAATCAGTCAGGATATACCTACTGATCTCACTCCTCTTCACTGGTGAGTAAGAGATTATTTCAACCGCAAAAAACAAATGCGGAAAATAAAAAATAACTCGCACAAAAAATCAAAAAACAACGTAAAGTAACAAACAAACAATGAAAACGATGCAACGAAACGACTGAATTGTTGAACATTCAAACACAATAGAAATAAAATAGAAACGATTTTTTTTTCCAAAACTAACCCTCATTCGATAATCATCAAGATGGGGGGGAAAGCTCCCCTCTATTGATTATACTACAGAAAACAAAAAAAATGGATCACCAACGCTAATCTCAACGAAATTAATTATCGACATTAACATAGGTGCCATCAACATCATCAGAATGCGAAATTTCTCTTCCTCAACTCCACCATCCCAACTCCAATAAGAAATAAATAAAAATTCGAAAAATTGCACAAGACCTGTGTACTAATGAGGGTTAATTGGCTCCCGTACTCGAGGCATTGCAGCAAAAATACCAAAACAACACCGTGTAACTCGTCGCGTCATACCCTGTGCATTCAACCTTATTACTAGTAATCTTATTAACGCACAAAAAAGTAGAAAAAAAATGGCCTTCCTCCACTCGATGACGAAAGAGAGACTCACAGTGAGCAATAACACTTCACAAACGATAATTTAATAATTTATTTTATGATTTTCTGCTGAACTAAACACAAAATTATTCTAATGAATACCGAAGTACTTGGAATTATTGATTGCAACAATACAAAAAGTTATCAGGAAACTTTCTACTCCACATAACATTTACCACTGAATATTATCTGGAGTATTCTCAATTTCACTTTTCAACGTTAGTAAAATAATTCTCTAAAATTGTTATCTCACTCAAGACAACCAGACTATGTCAATAGTCATGTATTAATGCCATATTCCCTTACATTCCCATTACAATAGCTTCAATACACACATGTTTATGCTGACTCAGTTGTCTTGGTAATTGCGTAATTAGCGGAACGAATCGAGGGTCACGCGCACACCGATATCAGGCAGATCATACAACAGTTGAACAGTAAATCAACCAACATTATTATCCACAGGATATCATTACAAATGCGAAATCAATACTCCAACAATAAAATATCATATAAAAACAAAACAGCAAAACAATAAAATTTACAACATGAAAATATCACTTCAGACATTTTCTCATCATAATCAAAAATGAACAGCAAACCGCATTTTTATTCCTGAATTATATGTGACGGGTTGTTGGCGTGAGCACTTGGAGTTTGCGACGAGTACACTTGAGCAAAAAAAAAAATCGATGGCGAAGTATTATAAATCAAGGTTGTGAAAGTTGCCTGAATGCCAATGCAGAACAAAGTGTTTGCATCTACACATACGTGAGCAGGAGAGACTTAATGAACGTGAGAGGAAAAGAGAAACGCCACATACATCAAAGGTACTGTTGCGTACCTGCGATTGGCATTGCTCACGTACATTACCAAGCGCCGATAGGACGAACTGGTCTGGACGTGTAACAAGAGAGGTGGAATTACGACGTGAGAAAGACCAATAGGTGTAAAGTTGCGTTATCCAAAACTATCCAACAAAAAAAAAACTATTAACAGATATTTGAATTGACATGAGCGAATTGGTTTGAAGTGTAAACCCTAAAAGTTTTCCCCTAACTATTTTCGACTGATTCCATTTTACCAAAAAGTAAATTACCATTCGTGAATGTTCTCGAGCATAATTGCACTCAACGTTAAACTTTCACTTCACATTCTCACTCTTCAAAATTAATTACAAATTTTCCATTTGAATATCCGTATGTATATAAATGTGTGTGTATTTGTGTATCTGAAAATGTACGTTAAGATAAATGTCTACTGCAGTTTACTGCCGCGTCTTGCCACTGGTATTTACTGAAGCTCGTAAAGAGACTTGAGAAACGCCAACGGTACCTTTACTCATCGTATTTTCTCAGTTATTTACAAGAACGTATGTATATATCTGTGATGTAAAGACGTGTGTGTGGCCAAAGTAGAGTAAAGACTATTATCAACCATACATATATGTAGTGCATTATTCTACACAAAGGGCCCATTATTAGACGTGTGTGTCCCACCAAAATTATTCTAGTCAAGAGCAAACAACAAAGCAACCAACCACACTGGACCTATCAAGTTAACGTTAACATGTTATGTGTGGTATATGTACACATGTGGTGTTTCACATGAAATTTAATTTAACTCTGGTCACATCGTCGTCTTTTCTTTTGATCTATTTTTTTCATCACGTTCATGGTGAAAAGACAAAACGTGAGTCGTTAATTTGCTGCTTGGAGGTTTCAGTTCAATCACTGACACGGGGGAAATTGTGAAAATTCATCGTAGGTTTTTTTTTATTATAGAGAGGGTTATTAAGATTCTTTGTTCGGGTAGGGATCCTCGACGTATTTTTGAATATAACAAGCTTTTTTTTTTTGCTTTTGTTGCAATTAAGTTAACAATTGTTCATGACACAATTCTTTTTCATTGATAATACGATCGTTAACTCGATTGCAGTGGGATAACAACTTGCCAGCAGGAATATGTGACATGCTCTGGTGAAAATTGTTTTTTATAGAATATATCTCGAATTTTGTATTTAAAAAATTGGAGAAAGTATTTATTTTACTGAATAATGATGAGTGAATTGTTTAAGGATATTTTTAAAATGACCGAACGAATCAACAACTGCATGAAACATTATGTACAGATACGTTTGAATAAAAAAAAAAAAATTCAGACGTATTCTGTAGTAGATGGCATCAATTCTACCACACAATATTCATGTGTATATATTTACAGGACCATTAATATTGTGGCAATCAATGAGCCGCTGTTAGTTACATACACATCTGCAAATATTTCATTTCATTTTCCATTTTTTATTTTGCTTCCGGAGAATATTTCCCGTGCCCGAGGCAATAATAAATTTCGAATTAAACGACGAGAGAACGTTCACAATTCAAATCAAGCCCGAGGACATCGTCGCATATCATGTGTAAACACGCAGCATCAAATATATCTAGGTTTATACAGTCATGAAATGTCAATTGGAAACTCCATATATGCTGAAAAATTTTGCGATATTCGTTGAAGAAATATCGAAATGTACATATGAATGGAGCAATTTTATTATAGATGAATCACTAACGGTGAATTATTGAAATTCATACAAAAGTACAAAATTTTTATTCCAACTGAATCATCAACGTGAATAAAATTCGAATGAATCGCTGAATGTATAATCCGACATGGAGTATGAACAGTCAATTGAAATTATCAATGAGGTAGTCGAAATGTATTTTCAATGTGACTGTACATCATATCACACGAATATATTCCACCAATTCCAATTTAATTCCACCAATCGATATCCAAAAATAATTTCAATGGATTTTCATTACTCAATAATTTTCGGAAGCGCAAGAAATTCATTAACTATCACGACAGAGCACCAGTAACAAATCATAAAAATAAAATAACTTCATCAACACTTCAAAGAATTGATTCAATGCGCATTTCTCCGCATTTTTCATCAATGCTTAATAGCTCCAACATCCTCGGACAGTTCATGATTCATTTTCCGTACAATTCATTTCCTCATCTCTATTATTCATCGAAATCATTTTCCTATGACACATTTAGTTCCAACGAATCATTTCTCATCATTCCTACGTGATTACATCAAAAGGAATAAATTAATACAACGACACAGTAACATATAAAATTATAATTCAACTCGTCGAAATAAATGTCATTTCCCCATCTCCTGTCTGCATTGACTAACGAGTGAATTATCGAAAATAAAATCTCCCCGTCGATATAATAAATTGTGTTATTCACTAAACAATTCCCTACATTTTTCCCTCTCTCTCCCTATTCTCTCGATAAACCACTCATTACCACAAAGTGGTGGTACATAGAATGATAACTAACGCGCAGTCTGCTGAATCCATAAAATTTCCAAAGCGCATACTGTGCAATTGTTACAAAGCAAAACCGCAAGTCCGCATTCTGTTACTCGATTCTATGAAATAATTAATTTTCTATATTCATCATTTTTTCCCTTCTCCATTATCTCCCACCTGTTTTTTTTTTCCCCCATCTTCATTTCACCTTCAAAGCATCATCAACGCTATTATTCCATCGACAAATGTTACACAACAACTCAAACAATTAATTGTCAATGAACACATTCATTTCATCCTCATAATAAATATTCAACATAAATTAAATGTCATTGTCGCTTTTGCTATGAAAATGGACAATAAAGAGAATGAAAGAAGAAAAAAATACAAAAAATAAATAAACCAGCGTTGAAATACTCCACTGTGACAGCTTGAAAAATCGAAAACAGAATGATATTAATAAAATCTTTCAATATTATACACTGGATGAATTTATTATTCCGGTTATAATAAAGTCTATACAATCACGTCAAACAAAATTGCAGAGCTTGGGGTAATGTACAAATATTTCATTGTCGTTGGTGTATATTTCATACAAGCTCGTCGAGTATATGGTGGGGTAAATGGGAACAGCAATCGGAGTGGAACACGAAGTAGACAGGCCGAATGAGAGGGAGAGCAAGCGCAAGAGCGAGAAAAAGGACACAGCATTGCTGCCGCGCATAGCACACCTTCATTTATGTATTATATAACGCTTCTCGCATCAAGAATCACAAACAAAATTGCTGCAATCAGCTGCCATGTCATTCCTGATGAGGACTCTTCTGGTTTGTCACTTTCACACAATTTTTTTTTTCCACATGTATACAATTTACACATTCACTCTTTACATCCCCCATATCCGATTGTTCTTTCATCCAAACTCGCTGAAATAATAAAAACATATCAGAAATAAATAGTTGGTAAAAAGTATTTAACCTATTCTCCATTTTGCGTATTGTTTCTACTGTAACTAAGCCCAGGATAAAGAACAACAAGAAATAATTAATACACCATTCACAATACAATCAAACACAACACACACACACACACACACACACACACACACACACACGCATATATCATTTCTCTTTTCGCAACTATTAAATGTCACTTCACACGTACACACATGAATTGTTTGCAAATTTATTTCACACAAAGACAATGAATTTTCACAAATGCTATAGAAAAGAAAAGGAAAAAAATAGCAAAATGCGAGAAAAAAAAAGAAATTAAAGAAGAAAGTGAATAAAAACTTCATATACAAACGTCAACTATTTTCTTTCCCAACTCACATTTATATACGCAAACGTATTTCATCAGAGAAAAAAAAAAAATGCGCATTTTTCCGTTTCCTGGACACACTCTCGGGTGTCTCATTTACCCAAGCTTGCCAGAGTTAAAAGATCCCAATGGAATGAAGGACTAATGCACACACATTTCAAACACAGACATATCAAGATTTTCGTGCTTGTACACTACAGCGATACGCAAGAATTCTCTGCTGATCTTAACCGAGTGTCACAGTCATCTAGAAGTGAGACCAAGCGAAAGATTGCAACTCAGTGATAGAGAAATAATGAGAAAGAAAAAAGAAAAATAGAGAAGTCACATGCTTGAAAGAACAAATGAAAATGATCCTTGCCAAGAATGGCAGTGATTCTTCACGGCTACTCTTATCCTACTTTTGCAGTCACAGGAACACCTATATATACATACACATTACATATCCATTTACATCCAACACGTATGTACAATGTTGAATAGCGTCAATTTAACATTCCTATCAATGCAACCAGCACAATTCCACCAGCTCCATGTAAGCTGTCCTCTAAATTGTGACAGCACCTAACAACTCTTCGCTTTATACACAAACTCGAATATTCTCTCATACATGCCCACATATACAGTCATTTAAATTGTTTTATCAAGTACGTGAAAGAGAAAAAAAAAAAAACAAAAGTTCTTTGTGTCTTTTTCATCACGAGAGGGCACAAGGATTTTTATTATTTCATTGCACATTGAATAAATGAATTTCATTCGAGGAGAAATAATTTATCATCCATTTCTAATTATACGAACGGATTCTGCTCCACTACATGTACTCCATTGTGACCTGTTTCAATTTGATATTGAATATCTTGAGAATAATTGACTCCATAAACTCTGGTCAAATGCCGAATTTATTATTATCCCATTCAAAAATATCCTTACCCAGTTCTGACGATCTATTTTCATCTGTTTACTGGGGTAATCATTTAAGTGTTGGGGCCAAATGACATTTTTCATTGGGATAGTAAAATTTTTCGAGCAGTTCATTAATACTGAGATTATCAGAAAAAAAAACTTTCATTACTGACACATTCACTCACATCGTGATTGATCGAGACACATTTGGTCTAATTATCGCTTTCCTAATAAGAAATAATTCAACTCTCGATTGAGAAATCGCCTGTCCTACATAAAGCCAAGTAAAAAAAGAAAAAAATACACCAGCTCAACTGGATTCATTCAAATCAGCATTTCTATTTCCTCCAGCACAGTCTGCAAACAATTATCCATTCCAAAAACAAAACCACTTCAATACTCATCAACATGAAAGTCAGCAAACTCTGTTTGACAACGTGCTCTTTGATGAGAATTGTTTTTTTTCCCAAGCAAATGTGTGTTGGTTGGAAGTAGCTTTTATCACATAGCAAAGACAAGACAGCTAATCTACACCACATGTATAACAGAGAAGCGAATAAACCCAGGAGGACAATTGATCGTAGCTCCATGCCAAAACTCATCCACTTGCCATATTTCTATACAGATATTAATCCTAAAGTGTAAGCGAGCACAGTTGCAAGTGCGCGCGCGTTTCAACGATAAATTAATTTCCCAACGGCGTAAATCTGACATAGGAAGGAGCACGTACCAACGCTATACATTCCAAATACTGTGGAGATGTGCAAGAAAAGGAGGTTTGTGATGCAAACTGCTTCAATAACATTCGACCGATCTATTCGCTCCGTTATTTTCTTACGTCTTTCTCCATCTCTTCACCATCGATTCTCCTTATCTTTTTCACAACTACTCGACATATACATTCGTATAAATAAAAAATACCGTTATAGTTTAATCGATACGAACCTATTTAGGTCCATTATGGTGAAAAAGTCGATAAGACGACCAAGTATAAGTGAAAGAGAGGAGGTAAAGAGGAAGAATGAGACGAAACGGGAAAGCAAATGGATAGAAGGAAAGGGTAAAACTGCGCGTTACCAGACTAGACGAGTACATATACAACTTAACTAAGAGTATGTCTATGTATATATGGTTGCGACCTGGCGCTTGGCACGCTACGACGATTCAACGACCGGCCCGTGCGACACCAATGTGCAAAACCGCACAAATACACACAGTTATACAGGTATAAACACGTACAATCTAACCATACGACGCGCGCGCAAGACACACTCGTCGCTCCATGTACCCTTCTCTTTTACGTTCATATAAATACCAATGCGAACGCCGCAGTATACGCAAATGGCATCCGTTCCATCCCAGTATATATTTATGTACAACAGCTATATATCAAATTATATATAT
>JABMBR010010550.1:0-42389 GCA_018881525.1 Meteorus sp. PSUC_FEM 10030008
GGGGGGGGGGTATGGAGTATACGCAGTATATGGGGGTATACGGAGTAATTACATCATTGAAAGTTCTGACATCATTAGAATTCATCACGACAGAGAATACGGCTGCCCAATATTCTCTACTCCAAACGGTAAACTGCACTAATCTATTATTATCTACTGTAACAAGCCATTAGTAATATAAAAGTATGTTGACTTGTACGTCACAGGTTTGTTAGAAGCTTCTCACAAGTTTACTATTACCAAGTCTTCGGTAGTATAGTGGTCAGTATCCCCGCCTGTCACGCGGGAGACCGGGGTTCGATTCCCCGCCGGAGAGACTTTTTTTTTTTTAATTCAATTTTAATCAACAATCACGACAAACGATCCATATTACTAATACTCTACTATTGGTGACCAGTGATTCGACTGGGTATAATACCTAATCAAACAGCCTACTGAAATATGCTCTCATGGCGCGGAGATTAACAGAAATACAACAGCAACGCTACTGCTCTCCACTCAACACGAAGCTCTTGAATCTGTAGAAGAAGCCAAAAACTTCAGTATCAAATATACAATAGAACCTCGATTTCCTTTCACTGGACTATTTTTTTGACTACCAAGGCTGCATTGCATGGCTAAACTCTCGATTCTCGTCCTCACCTTCCAATACTCATGTAATTAAATGATTTCATATACACACACCAACACATATGCAGGGTGGCCCTCTTCATGGAAATACGAAGCACGTGGCGTTGTAGAGAAAAAAATAAATAAAAATAATAGCGTTTGAATCATCTTTCTGTCTTGATTCCTGAATTTGTTATAACTTTTTGAAAATTTTCCATTTTCATATACAGATATTGCTGTGGAGCGGGGAACACAAGGAGTTACAGATATAATATCACCATTATTATGCCACTCTGTATATACAAGCTTGAGTTCACAATGCAATGTCATCATTTGTATCACTGCTCTTCTTACATTGCGAATTTACACAATTGAATTTATCAAGAGATAATTGAGCATTTTCCCTGCTCCAATATTTCGATCTCCATCTTCAGCTAATTCACAATAAAAATCTGCAATTCCACTTCAGAATTACGAGTGAAAACTCCATTATCGTACTACCATGTGTGATTATTAGACGATATTGGTAACAAATTCAGTATAACAAGATTTATTAGGATGAACGGGCAGACAATTGCTGCGAAATATTAAAGACAAAAACTTTCAATTCTATTAGTCATAATTTATAATGGCCAGACCATCAGTATCAACAGAATTAATGTTTTCGCTATATCATCCTTATCATAAAAAAAAAAAAACAATGACATTTTCATGATATCGCGAACATTATTCATGAGATTTAATAGAAAACTGTCTCTACTCAATATTATGTCCATTGATTAATTTTTTTCAGACCTCTCATACCATATCATATATCTATGAAAATGATACACAATCATCATCCAGAAGATGAATATGATAGATGAAAAATATTGCGCACAGAATATTAACAGAATTAGAATGTGATCTATTCATCACAAACACATGACTAATCATTTATTTCCTTCTGCAAACCTCCTCTTCCACAACAATACAAAAAACAATCCCATGGCACATTGGGACATTAAGAATCTAGATGATCAATAACAACATGAGATTGTATAGGAATTCAACATTACAATGAGTCATGAAGGTGACTGAAGGAAACAAAATATGATTTTGTCAAGTATTTGATTTAATCCAATGGATATTCAGCAATCGACAGAAAATTGAATTTCCATCATGTTGGAGAAGAAATAAACTCCATACTAAGTAAATAATGGTTCGAGAGGCCTAGAATTCCGTCAATATTGTGTATAGTGGATTCTTTTATGTTTCATTTTGCTACAAATCCTTATTCAGCTGAAGTCTTATAATGACATGTCAATCCAAATTAGTACATCTGAATGTACATCAACTAAGTCTAACTTCCACATAGCACATCCGGTTGAACCAATCATTTCTATTTTCACGTCAGTATTTTTTCTTCATTATTTCTTCTCCTCCTATTCTATATATTCACCCATATTTATTGTCATTCTAATGCTGCACGCGTATTGCCTTCATACGACCAATATTGAAGTAAAAGAAGAAAAAAATTAAAAAAAAAGGAACGGGGAGACAAAAACCCTGCTGCATACCTATTCACCAGGTGAATCCCCATTTAACATATGTGATAGAGAAAGATGAAGAGTAATTGATGAGACAACAGAGAAAACTCGTTTTTTCGAGACGCAAGCTAAATAAACAACGACAGTTAACGGGACAACTATCATTACTATGCATATTCTACTGGACGTAGAACAGTGCTTTATTATTCAAGAGGGAAGGAAAAAATATATGAATGGAATACTGTGGAGGGTGAGAAATAGATGAATACGAACAAAAAAAAAGCAAAAAATTAATATAATTTCATACTTACGACAATTCGATTAGGGGTTACATCTAGTGGTCTTGCACCGAGCACTGGTGTTGCTGGGGCGCTGCCCCTTCTGCAGGCTTTTTCATATGATGTATCTGTAAAGTGAAAAAAAGGCAAAATGAAAAAATTAAAAATTAGATATCATTTTTTTCATGACGTTTTTATGGGACATTTCATCTGTTATGAAACATTTCCATCAATTTCCTCCATTCTCACGCTATCATTTGCCATCCTGACCTGGATACAGGTCAATTTCCACAAAAAAGTGGGAAACTTCAAGGGAGATTGAAGAGCACACTTATCACGTTACCATGAAAGAGGAAAAAAAATGGGGGAAAAAAAGGAAATAAAGGGGGAAAAAAATGAACGCTGGAATTCCACGAAGAAGAAAACGGTTTTCGGTAAACTTGGACGATGAAATCAACCCTTATTGTTGAAAAGGGGTAGAAAGTCATGAGAAAAATGAGCGGTGTAACGTCCCAAAATGTGAATGATGCCATTCAACGTTCGAATGTCATTTTTTTCTCCTACAAAAATTTTCAACGCTTCAATTTTCATTCCCTTGTCAAACCGAAAAAAAAAAACCCAAATCCCTCCACAGATGAGATTTTGATAAAGAGAATTAATAAATCAACAGACGCGACCACGACTTCACATTCACATCTCACACGGAATCGTTCACCTCCCTTTACTCTCACTGTATAAAAACACGACAGCATTGAACAACATTTCACGTCAACTCATACCATCATTCGTTCAAATATCATCAAAAAACGCAAAACATCCAATTCAAGTATCAAAAGATGCTACGAAAATTCTTCTAACTTCCAAGTATCAACCCCACTCCTACACAATGATCTTTCACATGAATCAATTTTCAACGCTGCCAAAATTTAATGCAGAAATGAATTGAAATTCTCACCAGGATAAAAACATCTTTGTACTCTTTCAAATAACATACAAATATAAAAGTTTAATAGCCGGAAACAAGGATGTCATTACATCCTACATCAAATACAATAAAACACGCCGGAAACGCATATAATCCAACACACACACACACATGAATAAACTCTCCAATAACTACAATTCAAATTCATATGCACATACATTCATATCTACATATGCATCACACATACTCAATACATTCGCCTTGCGGCAAAACGTACTCATTCACTCCTCCATGCTCTTGAATACTAATTGAAGCTCATAACCATAACTCCAGATCGTTTCATTATTTTTATTTATTCTCCTCTCTCCCTATTTATTTTTTATTTCCTTTCTTATTTTTTCTCTTTCATCAGTTAAATCGTCATCGTGTAAGCCGAGTCGAGTCTCGATCGAGCGTTCTTTGTGTATCAACATACCACGGTGTTGGAAAAAAGGGAGACGTTGATAGCGGCGAACCAGTGCCGAAGAAAGGAGGAGAAAAATATTGCGCGTGCGCATTTGTGTATGGCAGAGAGAAGGTGATTGCAGCTGGATTGTAAAGTGGGTGCCACGATCGCCAATGTGACATTAAATAATCCTGAGAGAATCTAAGATGAAAAACGTTTGCTTTGTCTGGCGCCACAAGTCCTCAACAATGATCAGTCTTACATCTATTCTCGATGTATATGTAAGTTTGTATTTTCGTACGTGTGTTATAAAGATGTATGTATAAGTGGAATACATTTCCCCTCATTGTGCCTCAATGGCACGCCCGGCACCCGCAATTCAAATGAAATGAAGCAAAATGAAACGAGCGCCACACGACTCTCGTATAATATGCCGGCTGCTTTTTATTTGCCCACCTATTCCGTCATTGTCAAATGGTTGGCCAACGGTTACTAATGATTGCTCTGCTACTATTGAGAGATGGAAAGTATTCTTTTTTTCTCATTGTCAACTAGGGGAAAATACACATATGCAACTTTACATGTGTATTTGAATTTCTTCATTTGACAACTGTTATAGGATTTTATTGTTTGTTCTTTTTCTTTTCGTTGAGATTAAAATCTGCTAATTGTACAGATGTTGAGATGGAATCATTTTAGAATTTGTTACAAGAGTAACATATGATGTGAATAAATAATGGGAGTAATGATGAAGAAGGGAGAAAATGTGAGGTGATGTTTTGGTGAAGATTGAGAGGGGAGAAATGATTCTGATGGAAGTTCGGGTGACTTTCATTGTCGATAATAGACGAGAATTTTCGCTTGATAATTCTGGTTTGATGATTTTTCATCTAGTTGTAAGAGAATCTAATGTAAATAACGAATTACCATTGAAATGGAGATTTTTGAAAAATATGGACAAATTTAGGTGAAATTGGTTTACAAATATTGTATGAACACAACTCCAACAGCAACGTCAACCTCAATTTTCTCACATGAGAATATTCAAACCCTATTTCATCGTGAATGCAATTTGTGCTATTCAGCAATTTATAAACCACAAAATTGCCAATCTCAACCGCAACACAAACTCCCTTACATAAACATAAACAACAAATTTCAAATGCAACATCAAATAAAACAAATTTCATTTTTCCAACACCGACAAAAAAACATCTTTTTCATATCAATATCAACGAGAAAAATAAAAGAAAAAAAAATCATTCGCATTTATATCGAAATCACACTCAAACGATTCACACGATTCTTATTCCCTCTTCAATTCAAGCATTCCGTTACGCCATTCACATTCATCCACATTTTTTCTTCATTCATAATGAAATAACATGATGCAATGAAATGGAAATAAATACGTTATAAACGTTGATGATCAAATGCCATTTTAAAAGAAAAGAAAAAAGAGAATATGAAATGAATAAAATTACAAATACACATCAATAAAAGAATCCACATTAAAATATTAACACTGACATTTGCGAATTATAAGAATCTATTTATTAAGGTCATTTTCATTTGGATAGTGAACATGAAAAGAGCAACTGATCTACATGCCAAGAGAGTGACATTTGTGCGTTTATACAATACAAAAGTCAAATGCTTCAACTGTATTCATTCAGACGACCATGAGGTACATTCATGCAGATTCAAGCGGTATTAATATCCTTACACTCAACAACTGCGCCTAAACGTGTTATAACATGTCCATGTCACATCCACTCGTGCACAAACACACATTCATCCATAAAATCATAATTATTCCCCTCACTTTTTCCACCACAATTTTATTATAAAACATTCACACTCACTTTCGCCATTTTATTATTCACATAAAATCCTTCAACACTGCAAAAAAATAAAACAAATAATATTTTCTAACTCAATATCGTAAAAAGAAATTCACATAAAATAATTTTATACACAAATAAAAATTATAATTTACAATGTGACAATATTTTTCTCCAATTTGTAAAATTCATGTGTAAAATAATAAATAAACATATGGTAGAGGCGTGTTACGCCAAATCCAAAGTGATTTGCTCGACACGCGCATCTATAAAATGCACCATTGTCCAATGCGCAATATTTATTGCAATAGGATGACCGAACAAAATTTACGACAACGCCGTGGTATCCAGCACCCTTCACGTGTACATCGCGCGATACAAAACACGTTTATTGTTCGAATACACAGACGTTTATATATAGATAAATACATGCGTGTATATATGTGATATTAATGTCGATTCATGCGGCACGTGAGTGGCAACATGATACACAACAAGAGGAGTCAATGAAAGAAATAAAAGAAAACACGAGAAATAGATACTGAATGTAGCTGTTCTGTAGGCGTGAATATACTATTTATAATATTTATGTCAGTATCTTCCTATTGTATCGATGGCTGTGAATAATTCTAATGTGTTATTAAGTGTACACGTGTATATAGAATACATCGATGCATAAATTTATATTCAGGGATTGACAACAATATAAATTGAACGTGAATGTATGGACAAAAGTAGATGGTGAACAACGTTGATCAATGAAAACCTATAAATATTCCTTTTCTCTCCATTCTGGGCAAGAAAAATCGAGATACATCGCATCTGTGAGAGAAAAAAAAAGATTTATACGATTTACTTTACAGCATTATTCACTCATGTATTGAAAAAAAATATCCCAAACGAAAACAGTTGGACAGGTTGACAAAACCACAGGTTGCTTCATGTATTGCACTCGTCATAATTCAACGATCAAATCGCATCAATAAATTCACATTTTCATCTTCTATTTCTTCATTTTGTTTCAATATTCTCCAACTATCTCAACGCATACTTCGACAAAAACAATAAATTTACAATAGTAAAAACAGATAAAGCAAAAATTTAAACAGAATAAATATCAAACTCATTATTTATATTTGTGAATTGCTGCAGCGGAACTGCATAAACTATTGCGTTTACATTAGCACAGGATAGCGCAGTGATTCAAGCGCAGAGCGTATTACGCAACTAATACACTTACACGTACATAAACACATGTACACGAATACACCGTGGGATAGTTATATAGGTGTGGAAACACTTTATGTTGTGTACGAGTAAGAAGTCAAACCGCCACAAAACGTAAACCCGGAACGGGCAAATTATTCTGTTTGATGTTTTTGCGCAGTTGTGTAAGTAACTGTCGTACTTTGAACATGAATATATATGTGTGTATATATGCATGGGGATAGTTTAATGACCAGGCTTTTACATGGGTCAATGGGTACCTGATGGTATTGGTGTATACGAAGTTGAAGTTGATGTTGCTGCTACTGGAATTACAACTTTATATTCTATTGAATAATCTTGGATGTACATGGAGAGAAGAATGTTGAATGTCGGCGATTTTTGAATTCATAATTAGCATCGTATACCAAAAAAAAAAAAAAATGTTTGTGGTGTATGTGAATTCTTTCTCTATTCAAATTAATGATCAGTAAATATTCCAACTCAAAATTCTAATTCTAGTCTAATAAAATACCACGAATTCTTCGCCATCTGAAATATTTCCAAGAACCGCAGAGTAAAATATTTTCATCTCGCAGAATTATAATCGAAGAGAAAAAATATTCTTCGTTGAGAAAATGTTTGAAAAATAAATTTACAAAACAGAGTAAGACAAATTAAAAACCTGATCAATAAAAATTTTGTAATGACATGAAATGTGCAATGCAAATTAACAATGAGAAAGAAAAAAAAAAGTTATAAAATAACTGAAGTGAATATTAAACGTCTAGTCTATTAAACTGTTCCAATAATAAAATGATGTAATTGCACAGCTCAAGTGCTCATCTACACATTCATTGTGTGCCTTTTTTCAATAAGCAATTGAAGGACTTTCCCGTGTAAAGTTCACAGCACACTTCACAGCTCTTTGTGTCTGAAAAGTCTCCCCATGCGCATTTATATATAATCGTGGCAAATGTCCATTTAGATTTTTATCAAGAAGCATATGCCGTACAATAAACGTACGAATATACACAGGAACATTTGAAGAAAATCGAGGATAATTGGAGCGTATTGGTGAGCACGCGACTTGAACACAAGTATACACTTCAATATAATATACCGAGCAGATGCTCTTCAAGCTGAATTCATCCAAGTATACGATGTCGAAAGCGAGATGGCCATCCATGGAAAATATCTCTATAATTTATAACTTTGGATTAAAATTGACGCGCAGGTGGCGCGAATTCTACCGCCGGTGCGTTTCAGCTGTAAATATGTACACACATACATGCATACATACAAATATGCTGTTTGAAATGGTTGAGTTGTGTGCACGCGCTCATTTGTGCGAGCATCAACTTGCGTGTCACCATCGCACGCTCACACCCTCTGTCTTCGTTATGGTTTTAGGTGTCCACACGTGACCTCAATTACAAGAGGAATACAAGGGTGGAAAGCGAGGAATTTATATTTTCCTTTTTCTTTTTAAATAGTGAAAGGAAGGACGATCCTTGATATCAGGAACTTTATCGTAGTCAATGTGACAGTTGGAGTTTTATTTTTAGTTTAAGTATAAAATGGCGCCAGGAAGTAAAAATATTTTTGATTGAATTTCTCTCATAAACTTATTAATCTTCAATATTTTTATTGATACTTGATTAATTTCTTTTAAAAAGAAAGAAGAAAGTTCCAATTGTTAAATTTGGATGAACAGATTGGAGATTGAGAATAAATGAAGCTAATTCAGAATGTTAATGATTTTTTTTCTTTGTATAAAAGTTGGTTGAAGTCTTTTCATTTGCTTAAGTGCGATTTATTATTCATGCTGATGGTCCTTAAAATCCACAGCTGAATCAATTGTGAATCTAAACCAGGTCTTTTTATTCTTCTTCAATTGATGAAGAGGAAAAGAAAAAAATGTTCCCGATTCTTTCATTCAGATGATAAAAGAAATGAAACAAACTACCTGAATGAAAGTATTAACCAACATGAAATGTTTTTTTCTCCAGTAGAATTATTTGTTTCATAAATAAACAATAATAATTATTCAGTTGACGCTGTCAGTAGAACCACCTACATATTTTATTTATAAATATGGAACATGATGTGAAATGTTGAGCTGCTGTTGCGGCTGAGGTGAGAGAGAATGGAAGTTGAGTTATTTTAATGCATCGGAGCATAGTAGAATATCTGTACAGCTTTCCCGCGTGCGCTCACATACGAATCAATTTCTCTCCTCTACATGTGTCCATTCTAGTTTATCCATTATTTCTTCCTTCTTTCACATATGAATTTTTTCTCCCAACGATCAATCATCATGGCACTACTTGAACACTTCAACATGAATGATGAATAATTTATTGAAATATAACGATTGAGGTTTGTAGTAAACTCGAATAAATGTAGGTACATGAATAAATGATGATTGCAACAAAGTCAGATGGAAGAAATAATGAATCGCAAAATGATGATGATTTGAGGTTAATGATCATCGTTACGGTATTTTCATGCAACACAATAGCAGAGTCTGAAAGATTTATTGAATGAAAATCATGGCTGAACTAAAAATTTTAATAATAATTCCAACATTTTCATCAATATTTCATAATTTTCTTGAAATAAAAGGGATGAAAGATGTAAAAAAAAAATTACAGAAATGCTACATGAATAATATTCGATGCAGATGAAAAGCCTGATAAAGAAGCTCGCAGAAACGCGAGCATATCGATAAGTGCCCAAAACGTTGATAGCCATATTGGCAATGAAAAACAAATTCGACATAATACTGAGTCTTTTGCTTCTCGTTGCTCTTTCGGCCGGTAAAAACGGGACCTGCATAGTTTACAACCCCGATTCATCGGTGAAGTCAGAGCTCTACACGGCCAAAAATTTATTAACGTAAATATGGATGACATCGAGTGAAAAAATGGCGAATGGTGATTGTCAAAGCGAAATATCTTTTCAATTTGAAGTGAAAAAATATTGCAATGACCGATGCACTACCTGAATTTACAAAAAAAAAAAATGTCGCAGTGAATCAATACCACAACAAATAATGAGTTGAATTAGATATTTATTGAAAATCGCTTAAAAAATGTTGCATCAATTCTAAATATTTCAGAATTCCTATTTATACGCATCTCAATTACTTGAAAGATATCTTCATCCTTACTTAAAATCCCGAGGTAGATAAACCAACAATAATAACAATAATGAACTTTCGAATGACACATCTGTACTCTTAGTCACCCCAAATGACGCACCAATCAAATATTGAACCACCAGAAAATTATGCCCTGTCATCTCTCCCCTAATTACAATTCCCACACATATTTGCTCCCTCCCATACTCAATCAGTCAACTCAAATAAAAAAAAGTCCTAAAAGAATAAAGAAATAGAAAACAATTAACAAAATACAACATCACCCCTCAAAATTCCATGTACATAAAAATTCTTCTTTGAGCACCTCTGTGCATGATCTAACAATACAAAGAATCCAAAGCGGAAAAACTATCACGTAAACATGATAATTTTAACAACACATCTAACAACAAATTAAATCATACGCGAAACAATTCTCCATCTTCCCACACACAATATTACATAAATGCCAAGCGTATGTCACAAATCGATCCACTTTCTCGTATGGCGCCTGTGACTATTTGAATATTTCATCGCGAGTCATATGCAATACACCTATGTGAGACTATACCAACATAATCTCACTCATACACCAGAGTTTGCATTATAACCAGGCGCAATATTTTCTCCAAGTCAAATATACACCGATACATATCAACAGAAATATACCACTCACACATATGCATACATCTACCAACGTATTACACATTTATGTGTATACTTGTATAAATAAATGAATACATTCGTATATGTGCGGTATATATTGACCGTTTGTATTGATTTAAACGAACGACGTTGTAATCCCAACGAGACTTATGCGCTGGAGATTTAGCCGGGAAGGAAATGAAATGGACGAGGTCGTTAATCCCCACAAACGCTGCACAAGCAACAAACACATATATATGTGTGACTTGCCGTGTATATTACGCCGAATAAGCGGGGATTGCCTGGCGGCTGATGCTGTGGAGTCTGTGAGTCATCCAAGAAGTATGGTACGAGAACGGAGATGAAAATCTTGCTCCCAGCATCCGCGTATAAACTATATACTGAGAATGATTATAATATACGAGAAGTACCGTAAGACGCAGCGGCGTAATGAAAAGAAATATACATAAAATCTTCATTTTAACAATCTACATCAAAACTCTTTTATCATTTCAATTTCGAACTTTTTTTTTCATTCATTAAATGTTGTGAGTTATGAATTTATTGATGTATCAATGAATATTTTTATGACTGAGCCATAATAATTCTACGTCGATCTATGGAGATAGTAAGGTGAGGGGATTGGGGTTTTCAAAAAGTTTGAATGTTGAATCGAATGGTTGAGTAGAATATAGGACAAAGGAAGAAGAAAAAAAATTTATGTAGAAGGAATTGTGGGATGTATTATAACGAGTATATTTCTTAGGGTTGGAAGTTATGTGAACTGATTTATATGGAATTCATTTCAACACTTTTCTGAGGGTTGGAGGTGTATGAAAAAACTAAGGGGGAATTGATTTATGATGATTTGAAAACTATTCCAACACTTGGGAATAGGTTTTCATTTGTCTGTGTTTATGTTTGAATTCCGATTTTCTACAGAATATTAAGTTGTTGACACATTAAAGTGCATGTTTGGAAAACGTGTTCATAAAAATTGTCTAAAAATTCCAAATTATTATTGATATTCACTAAATTTGTATCAAAATTTTCAAAATTCTATGAGATTTTTTGTGCATCTGTGAAAGTAGAATTAATTTCAACTCTAAATATCAAGAACAGGAGCAAAATTGTGAGAGAATAGATTGTATTTTGTGGGATAATACTACGATCAATTGAATTTGATCGAAGAAGAATTGTAAGATCCTCTTCTCCAGTTAGGATGATATTAATCACAACACTTCACCTTAACTTAATACAATGAAGTTGATTCAGTTATTTATTTAAAGAATATATGATATATTACATTTATAATTGATTGATTTAATTGATTATAACTATTTTGAACGAATGTCTGTGTAACACTATAGTTGAATTTTGGATTTAGAACCTTGCTTGGAAATTCCAAGTTGGAATTGAAAACTTGTTGTTGAAAGGCAGGAAGAGTATCTTGAACTAACTTTTTCCAAAGAAAAGGAAGACTTTTAAACTGTAGAAAATCGAACGGAAGGATGTATTGTAGAGTTGAAGAAGGGAAAATTCTAATTGCAATTGCTTAATGCGAAATGAGAGGATGGGACAGGAGTAGGTAGATGGGTTAGGACACAATTGGGAGAGAGTGTACATCGTCATAAAGGTAATCATGGAAAAATCCCGGAAGTACCATTCCGACAAATCCATAAATTTATAAAATGGCAGATGCGAGTAGCAATAATCATATTTTCGATACTTAAATTGTAAAAATCTAGTTGTAAACATGAAAAACTCACTAATGTCTTTCTTAGTTAGTGAAAAAATGGTGATTTTATAATTCGGGAAATTCCCAAATCCCTTGACAATTGAAATTATTCATTTAGAAATAAATACAAAATATATCTAAGCATTAGTCATACGGCACGTAACATAGATTAATGAATGATTAAATTCAAATAAATTAATGGCAGGAGTGACTCTTGAGGGAACGCTACAGATGGGGACTTAACAACGAAGGGTGTTTTCGTCAAAGTAATTTAATGTAACGGTAATAAATTCAAGATATTAATTTGTACATGAAATATTGCGTGACGAACACCTGAAGGTTACATGTGTCAAAACATTCACTTTCACGATCAAAATGTCGTATAAAATTATTTATTACTCCATGGATTGTAATTCACCTTCCTATGAATAAATGGATGAATAGAAAGAAAGTTACTAATATTCTAGAAATTAAAAAAAAACTTTTCATTTTAGAATTTATTCCACTCTTTCATCCATTTCTACTGCTTAGTATTCGTATTCATATCATTCCTAATAACTTGTCGATTTGCATAAATTTGAAACGTCGCAAAATATCGAAATTTACAATTTCTTCTACATAATTTATTTCATTTCTGTTATCACAAATTGTACACAAACCCATACGTTTTAAATTCTATGTATCTACAGAGATACGAAAAATAAAAAATGCCATTTTTAGTATCATAATGAGCGTTTAATACAAAATTCACTCTTAGTAAATCCTTCCCATAACTAAACACCGACGAAAATGTTCAAGTAAATAAAAACAAAAAATATCCAACACGGCAGTAACTTAAAAATCTCCCAACATTAAATAATATCACAAAATAAACTAATTAAAATTCTCCTAATTCAATTCTGTTAATCTAAATGGAATTAAAATTCACATTTCCTCTCACTCGTCCTCTTAATTCACATAACCTCACAAATTTCCAACACAATTCAAACATTAAAAATGGAAACAAAAGGAAATCATTCACAATCTACTATTGACCTTTGCTAATTCACTAAAAGGGCAAAAAAATTTACGCCTATCACTATGCAGCTCAAGTTACATGACATTAGATCTAGTTGTGTAGATAAATATCACAATAAGTCATATGTGTAAATATTTGTAGCCAAAGAGAAAAAAAAGTCAGTATATAAAATGCGATAAAAGAAGTTAGCATCAACTTTAAAGGGAGTGTGCAATTGATGCGGATATAATACTGAAGGGTGTTTTAGTTAAAGTAGCTTGATATTCTGCTAAATACATTGGGGATATATTTATATATATAAAATATATTCCAACCCACTATAGGGGGTCGCGACAGTGGTATTAAACTAGCTTTTAAAGGATCAGTGCCTGTGCACGGACAAAGGGCACGCATTTTTGCGGATTAAACAACACACATTGTTAAAGTTACCAGTCGAAATGAAATCCCCCCTTTATTATTTTTTTATTTTATTCTTATTTCTCTCCTACATCCACCAACCACTTTATTATTTATTGACTTTTTTTTCCTCTACGCGTGGCGCACAAGAGAAACGAAAGATTATTTCAGTCGCAATTCCCAATGGCCGTGTGTGTGTGTTTATAGGCGAACTCGTTTGCCTATGTAGATGAAAGAAACAACGCGAGAACAGTGAGAAAAATATTATCGTGAAAGCAGAACAGCTACGTGAATGTTTTTCATTTATACAGTGAAGGAACAAAATAAAAATGACGAAGAAGAAAAAAATTACACAAGCAAAGCAAAAAGAATTTTTAAATCATTTATATGATTTTAACACACTTTCTTTTATTCTTTTTTTCTTTCTCCACTTTTCTACTTCAATATTATTCCCATAAAATTGAATATCGTCTGTGTAACTAAAGCAATAAAAAATTCAGTTCTGAAGAAATCGCATCAATCTAATTGATATATTTCTTAAAATTTTCCTGATTTAATAATACCAACGACCATATAATAAAATGAAAATTACAATTCGCTGTATCAATTTTCTCTTCTAAAATATATCAACTACCACACGGTGCAAAATGTATTATTCAAACTGTGTATATAGTAATTAAGCAATTGGTCAAGTTGTGAAAGCAAACAAGCCTTTCATAATGTGTACAAGTTCCACTTCTATTCGTATACAGAGAATATAAACGTATAAACATACACAAAAACATTATATTTATGTGATGACGTATAAAATTCTCGTGTGTGGTGCACTCTTACTCTACTCTACTCTCTTGAAGATGGCGATATCGATCTCACGTTGGCGTTCTCGTTACGCTAATCTGCCATTTACAGACACACTACATACAACTATATTCCTACATACAATATAATAAATTGCGAGTATGTAACCAATGAAGATTAATATAAGCAACCAATCAATTTGACATATTTCGTATATATTATACGAAATCGTTTTGTTTTTCATTGCTTACATTGCTTATATTTCTCTTTTCACTTTTTCTCACCATTTATTTTCATCCCGTACTAAGTAAGACGTACAATTTAACGGTAAAACACTGTTGGGAAAATATTTTTCATGAAGTTTGACTAACAACCGTTGGGTAGATCTAAAAGAAAAATTTGTGTTGGCGATGGTGATTATTCACTGGACCACATGGTTGACTTGAAACATTCATTCAATCACCCTTCTATGACTTCTTTTCTCATTTTTCAAGTGATCCCCATTGGAGAATATTAAATCATTAAAACTGTTTTCATCTGTAGAATTAAAAAGAAAAAGTTGGTGTTTTCTCAATTAATTTCTTTATGAATCATTCGAAGTATGAAATTATATTTTATGATCTATGCAATTTTTTTACAACTGGCGATCACGATATCTTTGAATCTGATGCAGCAATCAAATTCAGATAAACATCAGTCGCTTCTTATTCAATTTCTCCATCGTCGGTACTGAAACTAGAAATAACTATGGGAAATTTTAATTTTTTTCTGTTTTGCGTGCGAAACTACGAAAATTCATGAATCGAATTATTCTCCATGTTCTCGCAATTCTTACACAAAACAGAAAATAAAATCGACTTTTTATTGAACGAAAATAATCTTTTCATTGGTACTATATTTTCTTCCTATCTTTCATGAACGTGACGAGCTCTCCCATTAACGGGCTAAATGTCATATATTTCAATTTGTGAACACGATAAAATGGGGAAGAAGAATCAGTAAAAAATGATGAGCGATCACGTTTTTTGTAACAAGAGCAATTTAGAAAAAAAAAGGAACATGACAGCTCTATAACAGCTTCATCTCGCTTTTTTTCTATTTATAAATCAAAAACTCGTACCTATACATTTATATGCCACAGCCAGACATCGTTACAATTTTATATAGGCAATTTAGTTGGATTCAGTGACACGTTTCACAAAGGGTTGTCAAGCAATATTTCAGTGCAACACAACCCTCTTTGTCTATGACAACCGAGACTCAGATATAAAATTCGATACGGTGTACATACGCATTATTTTTCGCAACTCAGGCACATTCACTTTGTATTTTAACACGCTTTAAACCCACAAAACACATTCAATGCCATGCTCTATTTATTATCGAGTGTAATGGATGAAAAAAAATGGATAATAATAAAGAATAAATGAATACAAAGTTGCACATTATCTACACAGTCAACATCTCACTTTCATCACATGACATCTATCTGTCATTTTCATATTTTATCATCATCATAAATCAAAATAACACAAAGGCTTTGTACCCTAATGTTGATGATCTACATCTTGATAACACTCTAGTGAATTATCATAAAGTTGTGGGGCTATTCTGTACATAAAAAAATATTTTTATGTCTTTTGAATGTATTTATCATTCAATAAAATGATCCAATGCTTTCTGCAATTGAATAATGTTACAAAATGAAAAACTTATGACGCTTTGGTATTTAATTTCTATTTAAAATTCCAATGATGATCGAATAAAATTGATTATCAACAATAAAACGATGAACAGGAAGAATTAAAATAAACCAATCGAATATTGCATTATTCATATCACTAAATGTAAAATGAATTAATGCTATCAATTATTGTCGTGAGTGATTATGAAATAAAAAAATTATTCACTGTCGTAATAATTAGTATTGCAATCAATTATATAACTCAGTCCAATCTCTTTTTACTTGTCCCAATAACTTTTATCAATATTCAATTATTACAATGATTTTTGCATTGAAATAAAACTCACAAGCAAATATTATCTTGGATCATCAAATTTCGTCTATTTTCACCAATCAGTCGACGCAATGTCGAAAACACCGAAAGGATAATATTTGGTATAAACAAAAATTACAGCGTCACCATATAATATAAATTAATACCACCATCGATGCGATGATACAGTCAGATGAAATTGATCGTCACATCAACTCTTCACACACCAACAATTAATAATTCAAATTCATTCCAGCCCAAAAATTCTACAAATAATATCACACTTGTTATTTTTAATTAACACCATCAATCGCCCTACTTCTAACAACCAACGATGTCCCCGTCAACTTATCTATTTCTACCTATCAATTCAATTGCCATAACATTATAAATTCTTTCATCCGTTCAAATCAGTAGTCCCAATCGAGTGAAGAGTCACTTCTCCGTATTTGATTAAAATCAGGATTTTCGTTACAAAAGTGAATTGTTGTCTGTAGTATAGAGTTGTTTTTCCATCGAATACAAAATGTTAAAACCATGGCAAGTGGTCTCTTAACATACAGAGATTTCTCAAATTTATAAATGAATAATAAAACAAAATGAGCAAGTCTCAACATGTATACGTTTAACCACTAAAGAAGTAGGTCCCAACAGAAAATTGCCTCGACTCAAGTTCCATCAAGTGATGCGTTGTGTTGTGCCCTCTATCTCCCCATAGTACATGTTAGTATGGGCTGCTCTTTCTCATCCAAACACACAAATACACTCTCACACGTACAACGAAAAAGGTTGGGTCGATCTCGGTCGAACCGTTGCGTTTTCAGTCGAAGAGTACACGCGACGAGTTTCAACTTGTTTCTCTCATCTCGACAGTATCCTGCTCTCACTGCTCACACATATCATGTGGTGCCACGACCGGTTCACGACCGCGTTCACATACACATACACTTTCCTCATGCATGTAAAAATCCCTTTCCATACTTCAACAAACCCTTTCCGTTTACTTCACTGAACAAAAAATTTATTTCAATATATAAAAAATCCGTTGCATGCAGAAGAGTGAGATTGGTGGGTTGGACAAAGAACGCAATCAATTAATAATTATTAATTGTTTCCATAGAATTCCAACAATTGTCTAATTCGATTATGAAACGAATTCGTCTTTGAGTGAATAAAATTCCACCGCAAATGAAGAAAATTTCCAAACAATGGAAAATCCTTTTCGTAAAATTTCAATAGAGAAATAACACCAGAAATTTCACTCATTCAATGCCGAATGAACCTATCGGAGAAATTTATTAATTTCCATAACAGATTGGAACCAGAATGAATTCACAAAATTCAACATCGCCGTATACACTGCGACAGAAATAACTATCAGACTCTCTCCCATCTCTCAATAACAATAAAAGTAAAGAAATTGCTGAACAACCGACATAATCGACACATCGATAGACAAAGCAATTTCTCTTGCCCATCATAACATATCCATACAACAATACTCGAAATATTCTTCACATCCACTGTGATCATTATACCTACATTGTATTTCCTACTCAACATTTGTTTCATTTCCTGGAACAGCAATAAACAAAATAATAATATTCCTCATGGTTTTACCTGAATGAACAGCCGCGTCTGGTTCCTCGAACGCAGATTCATCAACATCCTCATCACCAACATTATTACCACATTCAATATCTGAATCATTAACACGTATTCTCGAATTTTTTAAATCTCCAGGACAATCCACTGATGCATGTCGAGCATTGGATTTAACAAGTGCACTGGCACTACGTCCAATTTTCGTACTATGCGTCCTACGAATCAATAAATTACTCAAACCACCATTACTTTCATTATTATTAATATTATCATTTTTATGATTATTCACATTTGTATTATTGTTAATATTATTATTATTATTATTGTTGTTATTATTCAATTGTCTATTTGAACCTTGAATGCTCAAAAATCTACTTCGTACGTCGTCTTTTCTTTTACGACGTTCACATCCACTCGTTTCACCCTCACGGTTTATAGAGCCAGCATCCAAAGACGCTATTGTATTATTCAAACGACTATTATCCTTTCTTTCAGTGTCCTTTTTACCAACAAATCTGTTTTGAAACCTCTCAATAGTCTTGAATGATCTAGTTCTCTCGACCTTTTTTCTTTGTGTTGTGTTAATGGTGGCAGTAGTAGAAGTAGAAGTGGTGTCTTCACTAACCAACGAGGATTCAACAACTTGTGGTGTTTCAAACATTCGTGTGAGACTTTGTACTTTTCCTCGTGTACTTGGTGTTATTGTTGTTGATGATGGGAGTGGTGCAACGTCAATTTTTTTATTAATACCGTCATTGTTGCTCAATGTACGATTTAATATTGTCGTTGGTATATTTTTCGTGCCACTTATCGGAAATGTATTTGATGCGTATTTATCTGAATCTTGTGATAAACATTTGTTTAACTTTGGGTGTTGACGTGATTCATTTTCAAGGGATACATAAAATGTCGATCGACGTTTTGGTGACTCTTCACCACCATTAGCATTCCCAATCATTTTTCTTACATTTATTCTTTATGATGGAGATATATTGCACACTTCATTGACATGTACAGAGAAACACTCGAATGGATTCTTTGAATTCTAAGGATTAATCATGTTAACCCTCAATGAAATGAGTGGCAGTGTGGTGATGACGATGACACAATTCTTCACCATTAAACTGACGTCATTTTAATTTTTTTCCATAAAATGAAAAATGTTTCATCAACTCAATCGAATCTCATTCGATAGTAAAAAATTCATTCAAGTCAAAATATTTTCATGAATACACTAAATGTCACATGTCAAACTCACAAAGTGAATTTTAATCACCAAATTTACTGTTCTCTCCGTAAATTCCATTAGCACAGTGATAGATAATGAAAAAAATCTATTCCAAGTCAACAAAACGAAACGAGATAAGAATATTGCACACTTGAACACCTAAATGACTTCAGAATTTATTTAATTAATTCGTGAATTTGTAAAGACGAAGAAATTTATTTTCTTTCACTTTATGTATAATCGAAGAGTCCATTGACATGAAGAAAATTTCATTTACCGGTTCGTCCACTTACAGAAGAAATACACACGAAGTTTGTGGTATTTAGTACTCGACGTACGCGATAGAATGTCACGATAAATATGTGGATTGCGAGAGTGGAGTATTGGGGAACCAACAACACAAGGGAGACCACTCGGTAAACTGGACGAGCGCACAACTATCCACGACTATCTCTTCGCTTGAATACAGCGGCAATGGGATAAAGCCCTGCCCCGTGAAAAAACGTTCACAGCGCCACACAACGTCTCTTTTCCAAGGTACATTGCGACACCACACAATTCCGCGTGGCATTGGTTGCATATAACACAAACGCGCGCTTCTCCTGTTGCATTTACTTTCAATATGCTATTCTGCACTCAACACAAGTTCCAATATGAGCTTTGATAATATCATCATTGTATGGTGATGATAAATATGGATGAATTGATGATATACAACATTTTACAATGAAATATGTACGGATGAAAATGAAAGAACTGAGATCCGGCTTTCTTTGTCACGAGTGTAGAGAATAACAACGCATGTGTGTCTTCTCATGAAACTTGTCGATGCGACAATGCAAATGTGGTTTAACCACTGACGTCCTACTTGTGTGGTAAATACCACGACATAAGAGGGAGAAAAATAAAAAATTATGACGGAAAGTAGAAATAAAAGATAGAATGTTAGGTAGTGTTACATGTGGAACAAAACGAAAGAAGATATGTTGTTGGAAATGAATTTATTCATGTAGAAGGAGAAAGTTGAATCATTTTGTTTTATGTAGAAAGAATTGGGAAAATTATGTGTTGATGTGGGATGATCAAAATTTATTTAACAGGGTAATAAAATTAATTAGGGAATTGAATTGCATGATAAATTAATTATAAACAAATTAGTTGCAATCTATTTCGGGGTTATCTTTTGTTAATTGATGATTTACATTCTTTATATCGAAATAACGCTGAAAGTCAATTGTTATGTTCCGTTGGTGTAAGTGTAAATTCAAATAATTGTAAAACTGAATGAGATTAAATGAAAATGGACAATCGATTGATGTGGTATTTATATAAGTCAATGATAAAATAAATTGGAAATGTTGATTGTCGTTATGAGCGATTGTGGTTTGTGAAGAATTTTCCTTGTTTTGATGATCGGAAACATTAACAGGCACGTTATGTTATCTAATTTTTTCCTCTATTCCAGCTATGTTTCTCAATGCTCAATGATTTGATACTAATTTAGATTGTGATGATTCATTGCTATCAAATTTCATTTGTCATTACGAAATTTCTGTTAGATTTTATTCAACTATGGGACAAATCGTCATTATCATTACTATGATTCCAACGTGGATACAGTTGGAATTTTTGTTTATTAGTGAACACAGTTACAACAAAAACAGCAGAATTTCATCATAATATTGAGCATTTTCGATAAATGCTCAATACTGTCCAGTTAATTTTTTATCAATTCCAAATTGTTGCGCGATGTAAATGAAACTAATTTGATTTTTAAAAGTAGAAAAGGAATATCAACGAGATGGATGAAAGCTATTGACAATTCGGAGTTGTACTGACTTCACATATAAATTCAAGTAAATGGATAAATTTTTTTTGGTAGATTAAATGCGCTGAATATCCAATTCCAAGTTAAATCGAAACTACTACAGTATGAACTTTGTTCAACAATAATATTTGTAACCAAAGACGAAGAGTATTTCCAATTTGTAGTCAGAATTTCATCCTGGATTATTCAATGACAATCCCAAATGGTTCATTCAAACCTATTCATAATTCAGCCAATCTTCGAACTAAATCTCCAATTTCCCATTTGGAACATTCATGAAGAGAATTATTCATATCCGTTACAGAGAATCGGGTCATAAAAATTAACATCGTCTAATTTTGATTTCGATTTTCATCTGCACGTTAATATCCAATCGTTGTCAGAATCATTATTAGAATTGTTATAAATGTATATCTAACCTATCTTGAATCATCTGTATCCGATATCACAATGGAAAAAAAATTCAAGTCGTATTCAATATTATCAGAGACATTATGAAATACGTCATGAATGAAATTCAATACAAATTAATTTTTTTTTTCTTCTGTCAGATACAATTCGAAGATTCTTCTTATGATAAAAATGAATGGTATTGTCATAAAAATTCCAAGTGAAACAATTAATCTCAAGAACAATATTCTTGAAACTTCAATTTGAACGTTTTTCTAAAGTCACGAAATATTTAATATCGGAAATGATAATCATTTCAAAATGAATCACCAATTTTCCGATTCACATTAAATTCAAGGACAGTGATATTTGTTCACCACATTTGCTTCAATCTAAGCACTTGGAAATCATAAAAAATCACCTCCACTTCTTATAAATCCCAATCTCCATTTTTCGTCATGAATTCATCAATCAAAGATTAAAATAATTACCAAAACTAATCTCAATTTGCATTTACTTCCTCCAATGCCTTCGATACTCCTCATCACATCCGAAACAATGCAGAAAATAAAAACCATTTATCAAAAATCTCATATCTAGGACATAACCTGAAAAAGAATTCAGGACTCTAATCCCAATGTGATTGGAAGGGGTGGCTGGATTTTCGTATGAATTTTGTCGCGCGCGGGTGGTAATGGTGTTGCACTGTATTCCAGCTGCTTCAACAACATTAAAGTCAGCATGTTGAGAGAATATGAGTGAGCGTTGAAAATATATGTGGCGTAAAGTCTGTCGTGTATATCCACATATATTCACAACAGGGAGCATCCTTTCGTCTCACCATCAGTCACGTTTGATCCGCATTCGTTGTGCTGGCACATTCTTTACGCTTATATCTGCTCGTTTACAAATCCAATGTCCCTATGTCACATCAACTGAACGATAGTTCTCTATTTTGTGAACATTCCATAACCAACAACAGATGGTTTGTCAACTTCATTAATTAAACTTTGTCATTCAACTTTGGCTTCACAATTCATTAGATGATCACTATTTACCACAACAATTCATTTCATCATTCAATTCAAATGATCCATGAGCTCAATACACTTTGACAAATGAATTACAATATCCATTGTTATGCTTTCATTTTTTCTCTTTTATTTCTTCGTGACTGACACATGTTCAAAAAAAATATATTCCAAGAATAATTCTTTCAATGTACCATTTCTCTTCGTAAGGTTTACGTGTCGGTAAAACGACAAAAGAAAAATAAACGTGACGTGGCGGCAGTATATTGGTATGGTGCACTGAGACCTCGACCAAACACAAAATTAGTTGCAGACACACGAATCCGTCTGCGTGGACAAAGACGGTAAGAAAAAAATCAAAAAGAATAGAAAAAAAACAGGAAGAAAGAGGAGAAGATGAAAAAGAGGGAGTAATAAATACGAGATGAACATTTTTTCATGTCTAGACTAAACCTTAGAGAACATAAACTTTGACATCATTATCAGTTTTACAAATGAGGATCTGTAACGTGTAGCTGAATTTTGTTGATACAATAACGAATAATATAGACGTTGTTTATTTTGTGTAAAAAGTTCGTATTGATTTAACTTGAGCGTTCATATTTTATGGCACATTCAATTTATCGATTTGGAATATGACGACTATGGTCAAAGTGGTGATAACTTTCCCTTTCATTCTACTAGACAACATCCAATGAAGACTGTGTTTTCATATCGATTAGCCAAATTCAAAATTCCGCTGGTCCTTTTCAATTCATTCGAGGACACTAAGCAGAACATTCCCAATACGATTTAGAACATAATTTTGTTCATTTCTGAACAGAAATTTTTATAATTTCGATCGACTTCATTAGGATTTATAAAAAATATTGTCATCTACAGAAATGTCTATATCTGCACATGTCGCTTTCATTCATTGCGAGAAATTGTCTGTTCCTCTTTCATTTTCGATCGGGACACTCCAGAAATTTGTCATCCTCCATAATTTCATAATACTCGACCTTCATTCGATATTATACAATTCATCTTCCTGTCAATATTCCCAATAAACACAGCACGAAATCTACGAATGAGTCAGTCCCACATTCCTTCGATCGCTTCATTCATTAATTCCAATCACGTTCTTGAGCAAAAAAAAACCATGACGAAAAAAATGTTGATTTTCTACTTCTCACAGTGACATCTCCCCTAGAATAACTTCACCCTCAACACTCTGATTGAGATGCCTCCGTACCTGTGACGAACGCTGCATAGATTTATGATAATTGTATACAATATGGAATGTTTTTAAGTGCAGTTGAATTCATGAAAAAATTCACAATTCTAACCTCACTATTTCCTCATAAAATCAGCCAATTGTGTGACAAACTCGGGCATTATAAATCATCGAATTTCCTTGTGGTATCCTAGACAATCAAAATCACCAAACTAAATTCTTCTTATGTGAATCGAAACTTGTATAGTCTTGTCCAATCCGGGAACAACAGGAACTTTTATCAAATATAAATGAGAAAATGGAATAAACCGTAACACTAACCACAAATATTTCCTTTGCCACGATATTATTCTCACAACAACTAAAAATTTTGTCGAATATTTAAAATGTTGAAATAATATTCGTGAAGACTTGTAATAAAATTATTTCGCCTCTCCAAAAATCCTCAAATACTATAAATAAACCAAAAAATAACAAACGGTATCATAACCATAATCTTTGATACGTAAAATAATATTTCGGATTCAAGGAAATTCACATTTGTTTGCAAACATTTCATATCTAGGAATAGAATAATTTTAATGGCTGCACTTCCGGTATTCAAATGTTTCTATCGTAGGAATGAGCAAATGTAAAATACACTTATTGAGATGTTGGTCAATAGATTGCCACATACATACAAGTTTGTGTATATTTGTTTGTACAGATATATTTGACTCTTGGAAAAGATGAGAGGAAGAAGCGTCCAATAAACAACAACATCGTCGCACGTGCTTTGGCGCCAAGATGACTCGCAAACCACTGCAGCAGGAAGTTGAAGCCCGTTATATATTCGTTCGGCAACCAGAGACCAACTTCCGGTGCAAACTAGAGGATGTTCCCAGTTTAACTTGTTTGAAATTCATTTGAATATTCTTCAATCATTGATGATAATAATAAATTTAACATCTGTTACTAGTCATGTTTTCCTTCCAGTCTGAACTATTGCTTTTCAGTTTGACAGTGATACCTCAATTATGAAGCATTAAAGCAGATAAATTATGGAGGCAACAGTATTTATCGATGAATTCGCAATGGGTCGTGGATTCAGCTCATATTTGTGAATTTCATAATGATGCAACATTAATTGTGGAAAAAATCTGGACACAATTTTATAATTATTTTGAACTGACATGCGTTGAAAATATTGAGTTGGTTATTAAAAAATTATGGAACACTTCCAATTACATTCAGTGCATGCTAAAAAAAATTATCTACGACTGATGTAACTAAAAAAATGTTCACCACCGAATTTCCAATCGGTTCTGTGCAACCCTCCAATCCCAATCCATACTGACAAAATAGAAGAAAAAGTGAATTTTACGAAATGAAAAACACGTGAAGACTTGTCCCAAATGTGAAAACAATTTCCTATTCGTCAATCCAATTTTTCATCTCATCAATAATTCAATTCTGTTCCTGTGACACAACATTTCACTTCACGATATATTTTGGGTCTCAAAGAAAAACTTTTCCGACATTTACCATCAAAGCAAAAGCAAAATGGTTGACCATTATAAATAAATATAAAGTGCGAGACGAGAGAATAGGGCGAGAATTCGTGACTGGCAATGCAAGTCCAGAGAAACAAGAAGAACATATATATATCACAATACATACATGCATAAACATGTATACAAAAAGAGAAAGAAAAAAGGCAATGCGCCACGCTGTGTGTTTTTAAACGCGAGGCGAAGATGGCGACGTAAGAATGAGCAACAAAGAGATGAAAATAGGGGATATGAAGTGAATGAGAAAGATTGAGAGAATGAACGAAGGGAGAAAATACGTGACTGTGCAACCAGGATAGAGGGGCAGTAAACATGGTCGTTTCCAAACAAGTTCCAACACGTTAAATTCGAGCAAGGGAGAGAAGTATGAAAAGAACCCAGACGAGACAAGTTTAAGAAAAAATCTAATTCATTCAAAGAAAAAACGTCAATTCTGAAGGTACCATACGTTAACAACAATATTACACATCCTATAAATAAATATTAAATAAAATATGAATCGGTAAAGTGAACTTCCATATTTTTCCTCAAACATTCTGTGCCCTTCTCAATTATCATTATTTCTTATTTCATTTCTATATTTTATAGTCCGCAATAGAGAAAGTTGTATTGGTGAAGGGAATTTCTTGCGAAGGTCATGTTTCATTTGAGTTCTCACCTCATGCAACGAGAGCACGTGGGAAAGGATTTGCGATTGGTTTGACTGGAGTGTTTGAATGCGGTGAAACATAAATTACTCGAGTATGTATAACAATATTTTTTTATATAAATAAAGCCTCGACTATGAGTAGTCAGCAGAGAACACATTTGAATGTTGGTAGAATTTGTTATTTTCATTCATTTGTAGATCTCAATGTGCACGTGATTAAACTAATGACGTAATTTATATTAGACATTCTCTTTATTCTTTTTTTCTTTTATTTGGTCATGTGAGTATTTGTAAAAAGCAAGCACAATGGCGCGCGCGGTCATTGATCCTGCCAATGCAAGTGGAGTTCGGCGCAGACCTTATATGATATGGTTCCACCGGGACCATTTAAGGGGATGTTACATTAATGGAATGTCATGATGTGTATATGTACCGTCCATTCTAGAATATGTTTACATAAACGTTATTCGCATACGTTATAACAATTATTTTTTTTATTATAAACACGTGACAATCCTAAGTAGTATTGACACGCACAATAGACAGACCATCGATCGATATTCATATCACGTTATACTTACTCGAGTTTCCAATTAATAAGTCGTAACAATTTCATCGATTTCATTATTTTTCCGTCACCGTTCGAATTTTTTTCATACCTCATATATCAATAGAGCAGAAATTTTTCAGTTCAAACGCTGATAATGTTAATTTCTGAATGCAGTTTAGAATGGAATTCGATTCTCATAGCATTCCTACATTACCGACACTTGGTAAATCGTATAAAATGAACTTTTATGGATACGTTCTGAGTTCGAGTCTCTATGAATGATGGTGCTATTGACGAATAGAAAAATGCATTGATGAAAGAACCTTGTACGAATTATGATGAATACGACTGTATGTATGATACTGATCTTTTGTATCGCTGTGACTTTTATTTTTCCTCATTGTATTTCCTTTGTATATTTTTTTCTGTCTCCATCCAAGTTGCATTATTCCTATCATATACATCGCTTGAGATATACAACATGGAACAATAGTCAATTATAAAGTCATCCAGCCTTTCACATCAATGCGCTTAATGCGTCACCATATATTTAAGTTATTTATTCTCATGAACATATGTAGTAAGCATTTAAATACGTAGGGGACATATTTAATAGGTGTTATATGTATTCATATGCATGTAAAAAGTACACTTGGTGGGTGTGTTTCTGATTAAAGGGTATCCTAGTTTGGAGTCTGCAAGACGAGGTGCGGTTTTCTCTCAACTCTTGTGTTTCAAGGAATCAAATGGAAACAAACGTTGTCAATATTTAAGAAAATATTTTTATATTGCCCTAGAAAAACTTCTGCATAGGTTTTGTCACTTTTTGTACTGTTCTTGATAATCTGAATCTGGTGGTTCTAGTTCCAACGATAGTCGCAATTGTAAATATTACAAAAATGATCTGATCGTCATTTTTTGATAAATGGAAGAGTTGTAATTTATAACGCAACACTTGCAAGTGCTTCGAGAATGTGATAAACTTGGAATTCTGCTTTTTCCTTTCCTGCTCGTTACTCAAAATTCATGGTGATTTATAAGAAAAGTTCCGAAGAAAAAAATCGTTCAATTCACTAGGGAAAGAACGCTGGAGGGCTTTTCACAAAAGTTCTTTTCACGAAGTTACATAATTGTATAAAAATTCTAGAGAATAATGAAGCTATACCGATTCAATTCAATATGAGATATGACTACCTCAATCTATTACTGAACTTTGATCACATTTTTTCCATACGATAAGTTCCAAGATGAGTGAAAGTTATGAAGAAAGGATAATTCAATTGATTCGAGACTTGCGAAAAACTATTTCACAATCAACACGTTGAACCGATACGAATTCAACTTCTCATGCCTAATTCATTTTCTTACAGGCACATGAGAATTTAGAAATTCACATAATCAGCTACTTCGAATTCTCAATTGATAGAACTCCCAACTTTATCGTTCAATAATAATAATGTGATATTTTCGTTCAAATTCACCATTCCGAGTCGTCGTAATATTCTCAATAACTTTCTCGAAACAATAATAACAACAAGATTGAACGTTCAAAATGATCGTTTATGAAGTTCACTCAACTGTAGCATTTAAAATTTAATTATCCGAAACTGAAGTACTTCAATGAATTTCCAAAATGAAATTTTCTCTTGAGAATAGAAAACTTCAATGTACACTTCAGATTCCATCTCCTAAACTAAATCATCACTATACATTGAAAATCTTCCGAAAATATAAATATCATGAAACAATCCACAAAATTTCATACCCATACTTTTCTCACCGCCACTGCGACTATTAAAATTGCATCGAACATTCCGTGACAATGATCTCTGTCTAAACTCACCTGGAACAAACAATAAAAACGAAAATCCAATCAAAAATACTGACACCCAATACGTTTCACATGATTAATTCCACAACTGTATAAAATTGTTCACCAACCACAACAACAACATATGTAAAACTTATCAAGATTCATTTATTCATATAAATACACGTTCAAAATGGAAGCGAGCAGAGTTGCAATGTACAATTTGGGCGAAACACGTTTACAACTTTTTCGTAGGGACAACTTTTTTTGTTTGTGGATTGAAGTTTTGTGACGTTGTCCCGCGCCAAGTTTAATGGGTGCACTGACCATATCTGAGCACATGCGCGTACGCTCCAATTCCCCTCTCAGTGTTCGGCTGCCGGTGCCGGACCGTCAACTTTGTAACTATACACAAGTCCACACAAAACATCCACATATGTGAATATAATAATAACATAATGTACATAAACTCCTAACAAAGACTATGGACGAACGCGCATTGCTGTTTGTGCATGTGAGAGCACAGAATGAAAATAAAATAATTTACCTACTCTCACTGAAATTGTTTGACAAACCAAAATAATATCGACAAATAATTCACAAACTTATTGAACATCATTCGCACAATTTTCTTATGTCTATTAATTAGTTTCTTAACCGAGTTGACTACTTAACATAAAAATTCAACACAACATGATTTTCATGGGTGCACTTCGGTGTTATGTACGCAGAAATATATGGATATAAAACATATAAAGAGTGATATTCGTTTAATGAGAACCATATAAAGACACAGACGAATAAAAAACACACCACGCGTTGGCACATTAAAATTTATAATGGTCACTGGCATTCTTTTTCATCGCTCTTTCCCCTCATCAATTAACAGGATTATTTTCTTTTTATTTGTTTCCTCATTCTCTATACCAATATGAAGTCATATTTGACTTTTGTTTGTTTTTAGTTTATGTTTCGCGTGACTAGAAACCAAATAGTCGTATGCGACACATATTTTACGTTTATTATCGCGTTAATGTGTGATGAAATTTTTTAATTTGGTCATCTTCTCATTTTCAATTTTGTCCTGAGACTGTTCGACGTATTTATTTATTGTTGTGAATCAGAAAATTTTGTCGAGCGTCCAATAATGGAAATAATCGATTAAGAGTTCAATATTTTTTATTATCAATTGCAGTGAAAAAATTTCAATTATCTACACCAAATATAAAATAATCATTGCACGTCATTCATCTCATTTATTGATTCGTTAATTTCGAAATCGAATTTCTCGAATTGGGAAATATTCGATTCTTAAATAAAAATTGATCAGATTGATGCACTGAATTGTTATGAGGGTATAGTGACGTGGTTAATATGGGGAAGTGAAGGGATAAGAAAATTTGACCGAGTTTTTGCAGTCGGTGACCTCCTAAACCGTTTTTGATAGAGTCCCAAGCAAATTCAGTTCTAAAGATAAAATGTTTGCACAGTTGATATCAAAGGGATGAGTCTAAAATAACTGACCTGGGTCAAATTTACCCCTCCGTTTTTTTTTTCACAGCATTGGGGAGTTGGTTTTTTTTTCCTTATCATACCCGTCTGATGTTTGAGAAGAACACTAGAGTCATTTCAGACGTAATTAGTTCCCAATGACTATCAAAATCCACTAAAATCATCCTGAATGCTCAATTAATTATGATACAATAATTTTTCATGTATCAATAGAAATCAACAAACCGTCATTTATCCCATATTGTTGGGCATGGTGTAAACAATTTGATCTTAATGACTATTCTTTGTTGTATTTGAAATAAAAAAGGCAATATATAAAATGGAACATTTGTACCTCTACATGTAATTATTCTTCATTGAATGTTTCCATTTTGGTATAAATCCAAAACTATAAATTGAAATTTACGTTTCAACGAATATACAACTCGGTGAACCATTTGGCTATCGTTAAAAAATAAAATGGTACAGAAAAAAAAAACTTTTGACCAAATGCCAGTGGGAATTTTGCTTCGGGTGATAATATAACTCCATTGATTAGTTCAACGTAGGTAGAAGTAATGGAACTGTTTCGTAATTGAATGAAAACTGAACGAATTTTTTGTTTCTTTATCCACTCAACTCGGCTCGATACCGAACGAATTTACACAGAAAAACGTGTACAATCTTGTTATACCTTCATCGATTCTCTATCTATAACCTTCACTGTCATCATCCCTTTCATGAATTTAATACTCTAACAAAACACCTCAGTAATTGTCTTGGCATTTCTTGAAGATTCAATCGGATGAACCTGTTGCAACTGTTTCACCGCAGCATCACATTATCCCAACAAATTTTTAATATGTCACCGCTCATTAAACAATTATTACCTCCCATACATTTTTTTATTTATGACTAACCTTCACCATGGCGAAATAATTATTATAAAAGAATTTATTCTCTGCCATATTCGTAGCAGATTAAAATTAAATCACAAAGTTTCCGATACTATAAAAACAATCGTTGAGGATTTAGTTAAAAGCAAAATATATTGAGCGCAATATTATTCGCGAAAAGAGAAAAAAAAACGAATGCAATTATTTGACACAAAAATTTTCCGAATAACCCCAAGTCACTTCCATAGACAAATAAACCTCCACAAGACACAAACGATCTTCACATCACTCCCAACAAAACAAATAAATAACACAAAACATACGTTTGGATTTATTTTGTCGCTGAGTATCTTCCATAGGATATTCAACCTTCATCGTGAATTTCATTTCATTTCATAGGCCTCCAACATTATCGAAATTAAAAAAATTTCTACATTCTCACTTTTCACTGTTCATTGTTCTCCCTATCCCATCTATATTCGATACATTTGTCGTATGTATAAACAGGTTGATTAAATTATCAACTGAATGTACAAATAAACAAGTCGCAAACAAATAGGTGAACGCAGTCGTGTGGCACATTACCAATGAAGTGGTGAAGCAAGTGGTGAATGTGTATATACAAAGAAGTAAATATTAACACGATATGTGTGGGGCTGCAGACCGTATGTGGCGCTCGTTCACCGCGACTCGTGTTATATAGCAATAGCCATATATACATCCACGTTTTTCTTATTACATTATATATGTGAATATTTACATACTCGCCCTCGAGTGTATGCGACTACCCCACGCGCGAAATAAATAATTATCAACTTGTAACATGAAAGCAACGCAATTATTTATGCATTAATTGATTCTTTCTCCTTCATATGTAGAATGTGCACTTCACGTGTTTTTTTTCTGTTTCATAAAAAATGGCCATGCATATCCGATCGGACAATTCTCGGAGGGGAAGAGTGTGGTTGGAAGTTTGTTATCCTTGTTAGACTAGTGGTACTTGGAATGGAAGAGAAAATAATTATTTTTGCTTGGAACTGAAAATTGATTTTAGGATTATCGATTGTCTGTGTCTCTACAACGTATTGATCAATTTTCATCATCGACTATTTAAATCCGATAAAAATTGGTCAACTCTGCCAATGAGTATTTAAATGACCTTGGATTAACGCGTTACATCCTCGAAAAATCACATTGAAAAAAATCCGTAATTGATGAAGTGTTCGTAATATCAATTAATCTTCGAAATTTTGATGTAACATAAATTTATACGTTCGTAACTTATCATCAGAATATCGGTTACATCATCAATGCGAAACTTGACGTGTATAAAGAATAATTATGCGAGTTCTGACGCGTGCAATTGTTGCACAATCTTTTACTGTACATTCATATACATATCAACATTATTTTATTAGTTTGTGTGAAGTTTGACTTGAAGATATATAAGAAATAAAATGGAATAAAATCAATTGAATTAACTGGTGATAGAGAGTGTGACGAATGATATAAATAAATATGATTGTACCTGATTCAGGATCATCTGTATCTGCACCACGAAGACAAGAATGAAAACTTCGTGATAGTCGACGACCCCCTGGCGATGTCGCCTCAATCGCCCCAGTGGGATGCATATTTTATTTTCACACTCTCGCTTTTATTTCCTCACTTTTAGTTATTATTTTATTCCTCGTTTCGTTATTTACGTAAGAAACCGAAATAATTCTTACACACTTTTTTTTAATTCACAGTCAATTCATTTGTGTACAATTTGATTGGACAGTCACTGAGATGTTGTACATAATATATGAGAACATTATTGTTATGATATATCCATTTCAGAAATGGTGATGGTGGAACGGAAGAATCAGCTTTTGTTTGACCGTCATCCACACCGGATGTTGGGGATCTGTCCGTTGGGTATACCTGTCTCTCAATTGCACTTCCTGTGTCTAATTTCTCACTCTTTTTTTTCCGTGCGGAAGAATTCTTTGGAAGCTTTAGGGAAAATTTTTTTTTTCAAAAAAATAAACTTTGTTGATGTTTTCTTTATATGATTAATAGACTGCATTTGGTGAAAATTTTATTTATACATTTGGAGAGATTGTGTGGAGGTTTTTCCATGACTCATTGAATCATATGGAGATGTCATGGGGTGGATATTTCATGATATGTGATAAATTTTCGTTTTTCTCTTTTTCACATTGGAAAAAAAAAAAATTAAAATACCGGGAATTAAAAATTCTCATATTTGTGCAGTAGTGTTCGAAGCGAATTCGCACGATATTAATCAATTTAATTAAATTTAGAAGGCAGATTTTATATCAAGTTTCACGATTACATTTCGATTTTGCTGCAGGATTTGAAATGTCTATCGAATTATTTCTGCTCAGATTGTGAATCACGCCAATATGAATTTGATATTGAACTCGATATCAACACGCTTGAGCAATGAAGAAAGTTTAATATTTTTCCCTCTTCTCGGAACGATATTTTTTCCTCTAAACGTAGATTCTCACTGAAGAACGACTTGTTCTAATAACAAAATTCTTGCACGAGAATCTTGACAACTATTGTCCAACGTGACAATTCATTAATTTCTCTCTAAACTTTCACAACCATTTAAGTTGTTACAAAATCTGAAAACATCACGTGAAACAGGACAAACCATTTCGTCGTGAAACAACAAAACAAAAGGCGTTGTAACAACGAGCAAGGATTCAATAATTTCTGTGCTTAAATTCTGATGGATAAACAAAATAAAAAATATTTTCAAATCTCTTGTTCCATTCTCAGGAGATTTTACTTTTCGTTTTTGATCATGTGACAAAGTATCACTGTGAATCTGCACAGAAAATGTGGGCCGGGGATGGAATTAATGTGAACATGAAGACTGCGTTGACAGTGCTTTTGAAAAGTGAAAAAAAAAAAAAAAAAAAAAAACGGTTCGTGGCGGCAAACTTCAACAATGAAAGTAAGGAGAACCCTCTTAACAGAAGTACATTGAGGGGAAGCCTGAAGAATGTGTGAATAGATTGTGACCTAACGTTGTAACAAAGAGTACAAAAAAAATTATCTCTGCATACCAAATATCGATCAGAGTTTTTTTTTTTAGTTCATATACAAGAATAGAAGTGCAATATCAATGTCGCGGTGACCTTCAGGCTTCAAGAGATTGTCGGTGACAATTACGAGAGCATTGCTCTCATTGAAGTGATGCAGATTCTCCGATGTTTAATTAGAAAAAATAGAAATAAGTTTTTCATAAGTTTCAAATTTTATCAAAAGTAATTCGGTAAAAAATTATGCGAGAAGAGATACTCAAGAAAGTAATTAACAAGTAGAATAATAAAAAGATGATGCAATACTACAGTTGCCCTATTTTGTGACAAAGTTGATAAACGTTGACGAGTTTCTAATTGAATGAAATTGCAGAAACAGTTACAAGTGAAATTCTTGCTCGAGATTTACAAATGTTTTAGCAACAACTTCCACGAATGATGATAATAATAATAATAATAATAATGAGTTCAAAGTATGACAGTTATGAAGATGGAAAAGTTCAGATTGTTCCAATATAACTTTGCGGAATTTTTGTATTTTCTGTCTCTTCTCAATAATTTGGTAAAATAAAAAGCTACCACTATACAGTCAAACTAATTTGATGATAACATTTCTGTATTGAAACAAGATTTCAACTGCATTATGATTTGGAGAAAAAACTTATGCAAAGACGAATTCTGTTGATTTTTGAAAAATCAATGGCGATTTCTCAAGAACGATATTGAGGGATATTGTTGGAAAATTATTAACTCGCTGCAGAGGTCTGAACAATGTTTTGAATCTGAATAACGAATAGAAACCAAAAATAGACATAATTCCTGTGGACAGCAGCAAGAGCTTCAAAACAAACAATTGTGATGAAGAAATAATAAGCCGTGTTTGCAATAATAACACTCGCCATGTGTGATGTAAACTAACTGTTCTCCATTTTCGAAAAAAAAATTCATCACTGTGACAACAAACAAGTTTATTTATTAGCCCACTGAAAAAAGAATAAGAAGATCCGAATATTCAGAAGCAAGCGAAAAAAAGATAAAAATTTGGACACTCAATTTCTCTGAAGATAAAAAATTTTCTCTACACCTCAGTCTCCTCGAAATATGAAAACCTGAATTCCAATACACACCTAACTATAATTGAATTTTTCCTAAAATTGCCACACATTTTTTGCACAACTTTCCAAAAATGAAACACGAAAATTTCCCGACTAGAGAAATAAATAAATTTTCTAACTATTCCAAAGCATTCACGAGAATGAACAAGTAATGAAAAAAAAATTGCTTTGCCTCCTCTCGTTTTTCACGTTTGAAGTATAACAATTTCCACCACGGATATAAATTCAACGATGCAACGACGTCAAAGTGATTAGTTACCGATAACGCGTACTAACTCACTCAAGCTCACGCTCTCACTCACTTTATCAATTCTGTTCTTTTTTTTTTTTCTTCCATTTTCATTATTACCAATCTCTCATTTTCGCTCAAGGGTAAAACAAAACGCATTGAAAATTAGAACAACCCAATGAGTCTCATTTTCAGTTGTCATAGAACGCGACGACATCCGGTAAAATAACATGACCATATAAACTCTCTCATTGCAGTACGTTTCAATAAAACTCTACTGACACAGTGGGCGTTGTCTTCTTTATTTTTCACCTCCTTCCTCCTCTCTTCTCCCTTTCACCCTTCCTCCCTTTCGCTCTAACACTTACACTCGCCTTGTCAACACTCCTCACGAATTTATCTCAATCGCTGACACGTAGTCTCATAGAATTGTCCTCACATAATATTCAAGCGTCGACTTTATATGCAGAAAACAAAATTCTCAATTCATTACACAAGGTGGTCAAGTAAATCCAAAGCCAACACAAAACCAACACTCAACCCCACTCATAATATTATTTAAATATCAAACGGAAATTCATAATCATTTCCCTTTCATTTTTATTTTCTCTTTCTTTCACATTCCAATTTTTTTATTGTTATTTTTTTCCTTCTGCTCACCACCTGGAGTTTCAAGCGGTAACAAACAGGTGCTAGCACGATACAGGGATGAGGGAATATACCTACATTACATACAAAGAATATCATGTGGGATAAAATGAGAATGAAATAACCGAACAGCGACATTATATTACGCACATACTATATACATATTTATGTAAAAGATAGTGATGGGTTTTTATCAAGCGATAAACTCAATTCAACTTCCGCAAAGCGAACGAACTCCTGTCGAGACTGCACGTCGACAGAATTTCATTTTCTTTTTCATTATTCCAAGTCAATATATACATGTTAACTAAATGATTAGTTTCATATGAGTCATTCAGTAATTTTACAATGAACAATTCATTGCTCTTCTAAGATGTGACGTCATTATTATTTCAGAGAATATAATTTAACGAATGGGGATATTGTTGTATCATAAGAATTTTAACGCGTGTGGATAACTATGTAGATATGTGTGTTATATTCAACGGATGAGACGAAATACGTGCACTTACAAACTTCTCTTCTGATACCTCAAGTCAAATGTGCTGCATATTAATACATAGAGCAGTGTGTGTTTTTTTTTTATTTTTAGTGTGCAATGCGGCAATAGAACTGTCGGGGATATCCATATTTGTATTTGTTTGTGTGTAAGTTTCTTTTTTTTTCAATGTGGATAAATGTGATGGTAGAATCAGTGAAACGAGGCTTCAGAGAGTTTTGTTGTTGAAGGCAAAAGACGCGTTTTAACATTTCGTAGCGTGCAACGAGTTGTGTATATCCAAGGACACCCCGTGCGGTAGTGCGAGTACAACTTGTATAATATATCATTTGAAGAAACTGAATAAGAAGAAAAATAGAGGAGTAAAAAATTATTGAAGAGACAAAGAGAAAGGAGGGTGAAAGAGCGAAGACTGTGATGTGGACACGAATATTTTGTCACTATGTCGAGAAATGAGAGTATTATTTATCATTCGTACATTTTATTTGTGTGAATATTAAATTTTTGTTTTCATTATGTCTGGCATTTGAATTATATTGGCGTAAATGGTTTTGAATTTGAGAGAGAAATAATTGTAGAAGGAGAAACAACTTTGAGAAAGGGAGAGTTGCGTTTCGTAGCACTTTGGGACTTTGTCATGAATGAAAATGCACCGTTAATCAATTTGTTTTCGGTTGGACGACGGAATTTGTTTGGAATATCAATTTGTTTACATTTTACTCATGTTGATTATCAAGGGATTCAATCATTACAATTGAGAATTGCCATGAAAATAGGGAAAGATCGGAAGAGAATTATTTATATTTCATCCAAATGAAAACAATCTGAACACATTTATAAATGTATTCCTCCTATAACATACAGAGTTTGATGCAGAGAAAAACGATAAAATTATTGAAGATTCAGGGAAAATATCGTGAGCATCATCTAAATCTTCTATCGAAGATTGAAAGAATGAAATCACCGTCATGAGATATATCCATCCAAAAACATCTCCAACAATCGATTTAACAATATGAGAATGATCCAAACTCGCAAAAAATCGAATTAGATAACTGAAATCCAAGATAAAAAAAATAGAAATTATTACTTCGTGTACACTTCATCCGATCTAATCTCTTTATCAGGTGACACGATAAAAATTCACAGCACAAATTATAACAAAGTAAAAATTATTTCCGTTATCCAAACTCAATTCACATAAATACAACAAACTGTTTCATCCATCACCGATCACACTTTCGTTTAACTTCAAACAAACAATTAATCACAAATGATTAAAAATGACAATACACCACGAATAAATAAAACAAAACTAAAATCATCAAATGTTTTGGATTCAAAATTACAACCGCGAGTTTCACAGTTGTTTCGCGGTGGACGAACGACAGAGCACGACTGTTGAGAGTTTTGCGGTTGGAGGTGCCGCTGTAGGTGGAAGGCGTTTGTTGCCGAACGAAGCCGATACGAGACCGAGAGCCACGACGCATCGTCTGCGCCCGCTCGTTGCCTCTTCTTTCACTACGTCGCGTGTGTTATCCATACAGATACACATGTGGAATATTTATTTACTTGTATATACATGAATATTATATACGTAAGTGAATGTCATATAGAAATGATACATAAACAAAATAATATGAGCAGTTACACTCTCAAATGTTTTATTCCCTTGTTAGTTATCCATATTAATATGATACTTGGTCTTCATTATATTAAGCCGGTGGGAAATAAAAGCTTTCACTAATTATTTATACTACAATAATTGTTTTTTTTTTATTGTACATACGAGTGTGATGTTCATGTAGTGTATGTATGGATAGATGAATGTATGATACGTTTCGTCATGAGACTAAAAAAATTCTGTCTCGAAAAAGAAAAAGAAATGAGAGTAAAGCAACATTGCACTCATTTTCGTTGTGACACGGTTGTGTTTGGTAACACTCGAGGCGATTTGGTTGTCTCAAGCTTTAATTTAGTCGTCTATTCATTCGTTCTTCATGGGTTTTTGGATACAAATTGTGACAGAGATGTCGTGTTTTATTTTGAAAATATCGTGATGGGTTTTAGTGGCAGAGTATCTTCTGTTGGTTTGTTGATGATTTGTAATTTGTACGGGCGATTAATTTGTTTGATGACTGAGTTTTGTGTGAAGTAGAATTTGTTGTGGGTATTTTTGACAATACTGAGTTTTGTCAGTTTTATCATCTTGATAATTCTGTGATGGTTGAAAGATTGAAGAGGATATGGAATGACGAATATCTATTAATGTAACTAAATGTGGGAAAATATCATGCTGATGTTATTTGATATATTTTTTTATTTTTCGTTGCCGGTTGCCGTGTCTTGAAAAATTATGAACGGATGTGTGTTCGAAGTTGGCACAGATATTGAGTCAATTTTATGTTGTAGTTATATAGTTCAATGTCGAATATTTTCCGGTATCAACAATGTTTTTAGACAGTTTCCTCTTTTTTTCATTTGAATAATACTTTTGCCTAAAGACGTCGCTCATCTTCTGGACAATTTTTCTTTCCTTCTGGTTAGAGTTGTTTTGTTTTTCATTTCTTTGTTATGTCGTGACCATTATCACTCTAAAGATGGATAAGGAATACGTTGGTCTATTTATCTCGAAGGATTTGTCTGTGAGTTATCGGACAACCTGAGATAAAATTTCATTCTTTTCAAGTTTGACAGTATTCCGTATTTTCCTAGGACGATCTCCGTGATGATATGAAAATTAAAAAACGTATCAACGTCATTGAACCTCAGTTGCTGAAGACAAAGTACAGAATATTCTTCCGTATAACTAAACACCTTAATAATTCACTTGATTCAATATTTTCTTCTTATTAAAGTTAATATTATTAACTATGAAGTAAAATTCATCATTTCATTAAAAATACCTTCCATTAACCAACGGTAGAAAATTCGTAAAACTTATCTAATGAAAAAACTTCCCACAGTTTAATCAATCGTAAAAAAAATCTACATGAGCGATAGGAATATTAAAAAAAATTCGAAATCATCAGTATTACTACGAAATCCAGCAAAAAATGTGACAAACGTCATGCAACTATGAATAACGACACATCCCAAGACCCTAAATTTCATCCAGAATGTACCAACGCATCAAAGCTGTTAATTGCTGTTCCAATTAAGAATGAACTCGACTCCACTAACCTAAAAAAAAACCGTTTTTCGCCATCGCGATGTCAGTGATCAACCATACAACAACTTCTTTCATCTCATATAAAATCACCGATGAATATACAACAAACGAACTGAATCTACCGATACAAGTAGGACACCCTATATAAACAACACAGTCGCACTCGTTACACTCACCTACCCCATATCATACACATCTCTCAATGCGACTTTTTCTCTAAGTATATATTTCATATATGTATGATGTTTAGCATTAAACAGACGCACCACACGCGAGCACCGCCCCAGTTGAGAGTCTCCAATCCATAATGTACATACGTACATCTGTATGTATATGTACATGTGTGCGATATTTTTAGAGCATCGTGTGCATTGATGGTCCACTCCACCGCGTGCCATCGCTCAACATTTTATAATACCGTTCTCTCTTTTTTTTTTTTATTCACGCACGAATAAATGAAAAGTTCACATAAATTATAAATATCTAAGTTGTTCATTGACAAATATTTTTCATTGCACATTTTATATCAAATTCGAAGTGGATGTTAAAGATGCGATGGGGTCATGTACAGAGTTATTTGATACGGAACATTACGACGCTTTCACCGCCCAGTTCTTTTTTTTTCTCTCTTCTTATTGTTTTTTTTTTCTTCCACTTTTACACCACGCTGCAGAAAAATTGTTTAATACAAATGGAATTAGTTCGCAAGTTAATCATACTTTTACGACAATTATTTCTCACGACTCGGCGCCATTCTCAATTGATATCATCTTTTCCTTTCTGTAATAACTTTTTTTTCTTGTTTCTTTTGTTTTCTCATGTGCACCAGGTTGTGCGCACTCAATATAAAATTTTTCCAATTGATTATTGTTATTATTATTATTTATTTTTTCACAACATGTGTCGCTTTTTTTTGTGATCCTCGTGGACATTGTTCGAGGTAAACAGACAGGAGAATTATTCATAAAGACAATTTTCGTTGTTGTTGAAGGACGTGAATTGGCATTGGTCTGACAAATGAGTAGTTCCGTGAGAGAACAAATAAATGCGAAGGATGATAAAAAAATTCTGATAAAGAAATCAGATAAAAGAAAAAACGAATGAACATTAAGAAAAGGAAATTGTGACACGGTGATACGACAAGGTGTTCATTAATTTAATGTCGCGTGACTTTGTTAATGTGCTCTTGTTTTCTCAATTCATGTACAATTCTTATTGTTATTCGTATTATTATACTAATAATAATAACAGTTATTATTGTAATTATATTTTTTTCACTATTTATCGCACGGATAAACAAAAAGAAATGCTATTGTAGTACGCGCTTACCTTTGTCATCACTTTTTTTAGCATCAGGTGGAGGAAATCCACGAGGCAGAGACATAGACTTCAACTCACCTAAAACAGAAACAAAATTTATATGGAGACACAGATCAAAAGAGAAAATTGTAACATGGTGAAAAATCAATTATGTGCAACGACCAATTGAATATTTTTTATTTTTAAACATCATTGAATGAAAATAATGAGGAATCGAGTCTGTAGATATCAATTCGAACAGTTTCGTTGATTAATTCCTCACAATTTTGCTATTAAATTATCAATATTTACTAAAATTCTCTGCATATGTCTTACAGCAGACAAAAATTCGATAAATCACAGCAAACTCAAAAGATAAATAAAAAAAGGAATTTTCGTAATTCCATCTGAGTATTGACTTATGCAAATTATTGAGAGCAATGAAATTGCTAAATGAACCAACTTGTTTCTATTATTCAGTTACTTTCATTATTGTTATTATTGTTATTATTATTTATCTTTTCCCTGTATAAAAATTAATCAGTGAACTTAACATCTCTAATAATTTTCAAGTATTTTTGAAATAATTAATTCAACTAATGAACTTATACACGGCAATGCAAACAATCTAGAATTGCTCAGTTGGGCCAATTATAGAAAACTTTCTGCACCAATAGCATTCCGCGTTGGTTTCCACCACAGAGGTCAATTTATGCTTACACGCTGATGTTCCTCGAGATAATTCTGATGAAATACCAAAACAAGAAGTTTCAAACACTAAATTGAATGTTTTCCAAGGAGAACAAGCAGCGATTGGCTTCACCAAAGTAGTAAAGTGATCAAATGTACAAGACCTTTTTTGAACTATTTATAATCAACTGACAAATAAAATTTTCAACATTATCTAAAAAATCCAGAATAATTTTTATAGAAAATGATGAATTTAGTTTTTAGTTTTTTTTCATCGTATATCAAAAGATGAAGAAATTTTTCTGCTAGATTCAACTAAAATTATCACTGAATGAAATCAATATTTATACCATAATCAATCAATTCCCTTCTAGCAATAAAGAAACATAATCAAACTCGTAATTTAACTGCTTGAAATATTTCCAATGCACATGGCCACTTATACAATTAGAATAAACATTCAATGGATGAATCGAATTTGCTTCATAACAAAGTTTACTTGAACATGCAATGGTTTATCTAATGCTCGTTGCATCAAGTTGAGAGAGAAAAATATTTATACAAGAAATATCTGCGTCCATTGTCTTTTATTGTTACATCGCTTTTTTCACCATTAGTTTGTGTTCTCATGTCAAAGTGATTGAAACAAACAAGAAGACGTTTATAATAGAAATATAATGATAATTGTTTTTACGTTCGGAATATTGCAAATTGTCACACAACAATATATATTGTCCTTGATGTATTCAAATACATGAGTGATATGTTGTTGTGTATGCGTAATCGGGTGAAAACCCCGAGCCCTGCACAACGGTACCCGACTACATATATGTTTGTATTTATAGATCGGAAGAGCAC
>JABMBR010010560.1:0-42354 GCA_018881525.1 Meteorus sp. PSUC_FEM 10030008
ATATATATATATACATGCGCACATATACACCTTTTGAGAGGCTTTTGATCTTTGCTTTCATTTTATTTGCCTTCATACATATTCTTCTTTTTCTTTTACGAAAAATTCTGTCAATGAGTTTTCATCGTGTATACCACTGACGTAAAATTGGTGAAAAGTATCAAAGAGCTTTTGCAGCATTATGTACTATCGAGCTTTCATGATATTAATGAATACTCTATGATGTTTTATTTGCATATATTTTGTGCGGATTGTTCGTAGATGTTTTTTTTTTTCTTTCATTTCACTCCTTTGTCACCATGGACTTCATGAGTTCTTGATCATTCAAGGTATTGCCTGTGTTGTACAGGAATGGGATCAATGTCCTTGTTGAAGTTGGAAGAAGAACATGAGAAAATTTATTGTGCGATTTTTTCTTTATTTGTCGTATTTTTTATTTTCTTGTGTTTATTTTTTATTCGAATAGATAAATGACGAATGAGAATTGTTGTGAGTTACTGTGATTTTTAATGCTTGATTAATGTGAATTTTAAACAATGATTGATTTCAATTTATGAACTCAAACAGAGAAGAGAACAATGAGTGGAAGTTGTCAGTTGAAATGGGAATGCAAAATAAAGAAAAATTGGATTTTTAATGAAAATTTTTTCATATCTCTGTTTTTTTTCTCTGTGTCATGATGGATTCGTCGGTAACATGAATGAAATGGTGGATTCATATGATGAAGTTTATGAGATCGTTTGTGGGAGTTTTATTGAGGAAAAAAAATTTCATTTCATAATATTTACCATGATGAAGTTGTTTTATGATATTCCAACTCGTAGTGAAATATTTATCAGAGATGAATGCAATGAATGGAAATGACTAAAGGTAAAAACTTTTGTTTCGATATATAGCTGGAACGAAAATAAAATTTTTTGTTTATAAACTATATGGATCACTGAGTAACTGTTTTACCTTTTCGTGGTATTAAAAACTCTGTCAGCACCCTGAGGATATTCTGTGAGTGAGACAAGTGAAAAAATGGTTTGGTTTTTGTATGGATCAAGGTAAAATTTTAGAAAGTTTGCTCAACAACGTAGCGCATAAATGTAATAGTGAATGAAAAGGAGAAATTAAATAGTCTGAAGTTGAAAATTCGTGGTTTCTACGGAGCTAAATTCATTTGTATATGAATTTTATCTTCTCCGAGTTATTCAATTCATCAAATAATTCTACATGAATTTTACCAGATGGAAAAAATTATTTTAAACGAAAATTCACTTATTAAAATGAGAAAATTCCCAAATCTTCCCTCTTAATATTCCCAAGACAAACAAAACGCTTTAAGATATTCACTGCTATAATATGTACACAGACAAAAAATTGAACCTTACAACAAAAAAAATTCCCTTCAATTAAACTAAATATTCCATCTGTTTTTTCACAACCACTTCAACAGCGCAAAGAAACACTCCATAAAACATGCAACATCTTATGAATAACCCAACAAACATTTTCCATAGAGCACAGTCCAAAAAAAAAAACTCATAAAATTACCCATCAAAAAATTACCATCTAAATATTTCATCAATCACATCCAATTCCTCTTCCCATTAACCTCCAGAAAACTTACAGAGAAACACCCACCAAATCAATAAAAATTCAAAGCAAAAAATACTTAAAAAACGAGTTAAAACCATTGAAAACAATCCAAATAATTTCAATTTTTCCATAAAAATTGTAATTTAACTCAGCCAAAAAATATTTATCTCATCTACGAATATTCAGACGAAGGACAATTGAAATGAGATTGTGGTTGTGGATGATCTTGAGCGTAAAATGCAAATAAGAGATTTGTCGAGGATAAATTGACGGCGTGAGTACGAATAATAGCAGAATACGTGGATGAGAGTCATGGACGAAAAGGCTTTGTGAGAATGATTATACATCTGACAGTATACACACATATATACGTAGATGTATATGTATATGTATCACATAAAGCGTCAGCTGGTGTGGCCCCTATGAATATCTCTCAGTGCCGTTGGCGCCAATAGTTATGCCACGGTATTGCTGTCATGGTCTGCAGCAGCTTGTCTTTATGCTCTTCATCTCCACCAACTCAACGTACACACTCATGCATATACACACCAAGAGATTTATTGTTCATATATGTACATGAAAATATAGACGATGACTGGCTACTGTGAGTGGCTTTATCTGTGTATATTTCACTCCAATGTGTTCATTTATACACAAACATTTTTACGAGTTCACTTGATCGACGTCTGATGGAGAGATTCACACGAGAGCACCCAGATTATTCACCAGTTCAAACGTAAAATTTGACATATTTTTTAACATGAGGGAATTCAAGAGAAAAGAAACTAGTTGAAATGTTGGATAGTGATTAAAATATTTTTGTGACAATTTATTCTGTGATATAAAAAATTTACGAGATGTAATGAACTGCATTAAAATTGAAAAATTTTCTGAGGAAATTTTTCTCTAATCATAAAAATTGTTTTATTAGTGGTAATGATAATTGTTGGGTGAATTATGTTTTAGTCTTGATGGATTTTTAATTCACTCGTTAATTATGAATTAAAGAGAGCTGTAATATTTTATGATTACATTTATGTTATTGAGCATTGAATCGTTTCTCACATTTGGTATTAATTTAGCACACGTTCCATCATTTCAACTATTTATCTCATTCTATTTCATTCCACCCTCACTTCTCACCGTCTGTGTATTCAAAATTATTCTCCAACACCGCATGTATGCGACGCAAGCAAAACTTTTCGAATTACAATAGAACCACACGTAAGTTTGAGTTGTGAATAGTTGTCATGATGATTTTAAATTCTCATATCTTAGTTTTGGTAGTTTAGTTTTGATGAATAATAAACGGAATTTCATCGAGAAGAAAATGAAGATAAATGGAGAAAAAGTTGAAAGATGTAAAGTATTGTAACTGTATAAATACAATGAAGTTCACTATTTTCTTTTGTCTTATTTTGTTTCATTTTTTTTTTTTTTGCAAACATACATTCATGAATTGTGTATGAAATAAAATTTTGAATATACATGCTCTGCATGTGCAATAATGCAAATGCATTTTCTCTTTTATATATATTTCACGAATTTCGAATTCTGTACGACGTCTGTTATGTTGACTGTGTATGCTAACAGACAGATGTCGCAAAATCTATTTCGTATTTCTGCATCTCCAACATAGATTTTTCCATATAATGCATTCGACCAAGCCGTTTGGCATCGAATATTATTTATTCTCATATCACTCAGATTTAATATTCCACTCTCCATCATCATTTCATATTGAAAAATCCAGGAACAATATGAATCAATAATTAAAAAATATCATGAAGATATTTATGAAGTGAAAATATTCCATGACACAGTTTTTTTCACCATGCAATTACAATTTCACCATTTTCATAATTTCAATCTGTCCAAATTGAGATGATTCAAAAAAGAATCGATGCAGAGAATAAATTTAATGGATGATACCATGTGATTCACCAAATTTTTTTTTGTTTTTTTTGTCCAAATTTCTATTTCAAATTCAATACATCAACAACATAAAAGTCGTGGTGAGAGGATAGTTGGGTTTTCTCGTTAATGACTCTTAATGGTACTGCACGAATCTATACACTCGTTGGAATCTTGAAAAGTTTTCTAAGGCTGTTGCTAGAGTTAGTAAAAAAGAAAGAAAGATGAAGTGAAAGAGGGAAAAAAAAGGGAAAACCTCAAGTCCTTGTGGCACCAAGAAGAACAAGTGGTGAAAAAAAACAGAACGATTGAACACAGACCATTTTCTCGATTGGACGGGTGCTATTAGGATCAATATGAGGTTTCGTATGAGGTAGGAAAAAAAAGGGAGAGAAATAACTCTTCTCAACACAATTCATTTTTTTTTTCTCTACATTTACCACGATCATCAATCATGTTAGTCTGTAAATTAATCTAATGATGAAAAATGTACGATATTACTTTGATGAAATGGAAAGAATGAGAAATATTTATAAAATGATAAATGAAACGACGTATCCATCGACACATCAGTTCTGAAATAAAATAAATATAAAACAATGAAAATATTTTTGCTGACATAAGGAGAAAAAGTGCAACATGTAAGATATTTTGAGTTCCATTTGAGTGACACGTTTTTAATATTCAATTTAATAACGGTGATGTTGGCTGATGTGAATGCAGTTCACTTTATGGCCAATAAAAGTTCTCAGAGTGGTTTATATTGTGCAATTTACATACGAGAATGTAAATTGGGTTTGTTTTATGATTGTACGAAAATAAAATATCAAACAGTACAGAAACGTTTGTGGATTTGTAAATTGATGAATTAATCCAATTTCCACATCATATTTACAGTTCTCATAATTTATAATACGAATTTCTGAATTTGGTTTCTTGAAATAGAAGTTCTTGGGAGTGTTCTTTACAAAGAACAATGAAAACTGTCAGACTATGAATTTTTATTCATCAGTAATTTATTTATGAATTCTTTTCAGCGTTAAAAAATAGAATAGAGACAATTTTATCATCAGTTTCATAGGATTGAACATTTTTTCCACTTCTCTGAACGATTTTGTTAACACCTAAAACATTCCCCAACGTTATTTTATATCAAAAAGGGAAATTGCAAGAAATTAATATGTGAAATCTTAAGAAGATATTACTCTGATGTAATAATTCTCCGTTATCTCTTCTCTTATTTCTCTTCCAGCCTTGCCATCTCAAAAATTCAGCTGGTTCTGTATGAAAACTTGGACTGGATACCTCCACGAAGAAAATCCAATCTCAACTTCTCATACAATCGCTAACTAATGAACCTTCATTACTAAAATAAATGACAGTCATTTTACCAAACTGCCGAAAAATTCACCAAACGATTTGAAGTACTGAAACTTTCATATATTGAGTTGATTGCAATATTCCATCAACTACGTTGAGTTGATTCACTCAAATAATCATCAAACCTGAATGGACTACACTGCTGTCTTTATCAATTTATAAAACTCCCATCATCAAAATCTCCCTGATTTATCACATAGCAATTTGTTTGAATTTCAGTTCGGAGTCTGAATTAAAGATCACAGTGTAGCTAATGACTCCACAACGTAATTAACTTGCGTATTACGAAAGTGCAAGAATTATTAACGCTAAAACATGGAGAGTTACTGGGAGGAAAAGCTTTGTAGATGGGCATTATCGAGTCTTCGTGGTAAAGTGGTTCACCGTGTGCTTTACCAGTATCGAGTGTATCTAACCAGCCACAACCATGAAACTTTGCTATTCGACCACGGAGAAGTGCTAAAATATACCACGATGAACTGTTGACTTTGGATAAAATTAATTTGAACTGAGTAATGACATATCCAGTTTGGTTTCATCTCACAATGAATAACAAACTCATATTGACCTTTTCTAAACTATCTCGTATAATTTCCTCTGTGATTCATGTTTTCCAACCCTATTTTCTTCAATTCAAAGACAATTGATTGTCCAACATGAATATCGGTACAGAAATATTCTATAACAGTTCTTGAAATAAATAACGAATAAATAGGTCATGTAAGAAGCAGTGAAATGAATCGGTTTCCATTATTGGAATAGAAATTTCTTTCACCATCAATAAAAAAGTGTAATAACTTCAGAATATCTAGTGAAATATTCAACTCGTAGTGCAGGTGAACATACAGTGCAAGAAATGACAGTACAAAATGAATAGTTTGATGTTGAAACATGATTTTCCGATGGATATGCTAATTCTTTCCATTTACATATGCAGCGATTTGATAAAATTTCACGACAATATTCTTTCTGGTATTATGCTTCGAACATATTCCAATACTGACCACATCTATGTTTCCTATGTATCACACCATGTAAAATATCCATCAATCTCCAATTTTTCCCCTTCACAAATAACAAAGTCAACAAAAATTCTCCATTAATTTTCCATTATCTCCAAATCAGCTTTCAAAATACAGAAAGCAACTAAATAACCAAAAGTATTTCACTCATCTTCCATGTTACACTTGTCAGGAACCATCACTGAAATAGAATAATCTCTCATAACAACTTTCCACTCCTAATTATTATGTTCTCCGAAACTTAACTACAAATTCAAACGATTTCATTTATAATCTTTATCAACAAAAAATTATAATTCCCGAAGAACATCATAAGTTTCATCATCAATCGTATCAAACTCCATTGGAGATTATGCAAAACTTATTCTCTGTACTTAGATGACTTAAACCACATGTTCATCAAGTAAGATCTTGTCATCTTTGAAATTGTGCGTTTTAGTCATATCCATAGACTACTTATACATAGATATATGCTAAGACACTTAATCAGTAAAGTTATCGGACATCCTTTATCCACTGCATCAGCAATGTGCTACATTGGCATTTTCACGAGCACTACTGCCAACAAGCATTTGAGTTGAGATCAAGTGGGAGTTGGTTAAATGATGTCTCACAGGTACATAACAGTCCGGAAATAATGAACCGTTCGAGCATTATGTTCCAAGACATGGCCAAATCATCTCTATCTCCATCCACATATACTGATGCAGTTCTACAGTCACTTCACTATGTCGTTTCCACCAAGCCCCACTATATTATTGATAGTGTATTGTGCTTTCAAGAAGTCCCTTATCCCTGTAGGAGCACCGAAATTCAGAGCTCACTTGCTCTTGGTCTGATTGTCACTAGAATGCTTCCAACCACCACTTTATCTTCACTCCCTCTTGTGTCTTATCCTACTTCCTTCCTTTATCAGCCATTCCTTCCGAACAGTTTCCACGTATTCAAGTGAAATCGATTTGGTTTAATTTCTGATGACTTTTTCTATTTTGTGGAGAGGAACTGATGAAAGGTTGGTTGGGTGAGTAGAAGATATCAGTGATGATATTTTTGGGATTATTGTTGAGTTTTATTTGATGGTTTTTGGAGGGATTTGAACTTGGAAATGTGTGATGAGTTCTGAAGTGGATTTGTGAAAAGTTGTAGGTGTCATGGTAGACAGTCTGTGACAATGTTTACAATGTTGAAAATTTTATGATGGTTCTCTCGAGGGATTTTTAGGACAATTGTAGTCATATCCCAGGAACTTTTTTCTTTTATCGAGTTGCACTTCTCAGAGGCTTTCCATTATATTGGTGATAGTTGGAACTGATTCGATTCTCATATTTTTATTGCTTTGACAACTTTTGTTTCCAGTCACTGCAAATAGATTTTGTTTGTAGAACATTTGTAGAGGTTCTTCGATGCCAGGTTCCAATTTTCCACGAGTTTCCTGCATGTACTTGGATGAAAAACATTTTTGTACAAGTTGAATACCATGAAAGTTTAAGGTGTTGGTTGCAGTTGAGTATGCGAGGGTTGACAAACGTCCATTGCGAGGCTTTGACTTCATCCCTCAGCACAACTGTCTTTTAGAGTCCAGTTGACATGATATCAGCGAAATGGATGCTACAAATGTGTCAAGCAGAAATTTTTTCACTCTCAACTTCAACTACTCTAAAAACCTTCAATGAAACTGCTCAAAAACATTTTTATGATGTTAATTTTTTGCTTTTCATCCCTTAACGAGATCCTTTCATGTGATTAATCATCAATAATAATGTTCAATCACATAATCACATCATTCATCTTATTTCATTGTTGAATTTCACGGTCGTGTTGAATGTTGACACAAATCACCATGACAGTAATTCAAAAAAAAAAATGTCCCACGAAAAATAATCGTCCCATTCAGCAACAATAACCAACTCAATTCTGCTCTCGATAACGTCAGTTCATATTTCATCATGTTTTTCTATTTTGCTCTATCACTTATTTTTCATTCGTTATTTTTGTTACTCTTTTTCATTTTTATTTCCATTCCAACACGCATCGGAGAAAATAAATCTTTCTTCTACCTATTGAAATACATTTCGCGTACTGTTATCGTGATAAAATGGTTTGCGTGCTTTTAATAGCTACGATGAATAGAACTTTACACATAAATGTATATGCAAGTGGATATTATATTATAATAATAGAATGAGGAGAAAAAAAAAGAGAAAAGAGGCAAAATGAAAATATATGCAAAGATATATGCGCATAGAAATGTATCCTGTTTATATATCTTCTCATATAAATTTCAAAATGAATTTTTCTCATCACTTGTACACTTTGTGTTATCTCATTTTATCATAAAAATATTATCCAAACACATGAAGCTAAACCTCATTTTATTTTTCAAATATAAACATCATTTTTATTGAATTCAATAAAGCACCATCCTAACTCTTATGTCAGACAGTACTTTGAAATACTTAAAGTTGAAAGAACAAATTCAACGTCAGCTTGAAATGCGATGGGGGAGGTTTATATAAGCAACATTCTACCTATACCTTAGTATTCGTTTTCTTTTGTATAATACATGGGAAAAAAAAGTGGTGCGTACATTGAAAACCGTCACGGCACTCGACTACATTCTACAGTCAAGACCTTTTTTTTTTGCAAAATAATAATAAAATATCAACAATAAAATGAAAAATAGAAATGAAAACTATTTTGGAAAGCATATTTAATGTCAATTTACGCCTGGCCGCCAGAGTGTTTGGCCTAAATCGAAATGCGACAGGGGCTAAAGTGCCTTTCTGTCGAATGAAACGTGCTGCAAGGAAAGAGTTAGGTGAAGGTAAAGTGATATATATGTATAAATATATGGGGTGAAAGCTTTGTTCAGAAGAGCAATAGATTTATTTGAAAAGATTTATTCTTTCTTTATTGTGTTCTCATTTTGAAATGTTCTTTCTTGTAATTTTTTTTTTTCGACATTTCTCGTTGTAAAAATGAGTTTTGGTATTCACATCCAACATTGTTATGACGGAATCACAACTGCATAGCTGAATCATGAAGACGATTAAGAGAAAGCAGATGGAGTTTATATAGCGTCTACTGCCACATGGGAAATCATCTCTAACATATTCTCTCGTAAATTTGCTCAGGTAAGATGGGACTAGAAGCAGATAGCTGTGCAAAACTTATTGGTGCTGTTTCTTACGTTCTATATCACCACTCAAACATATTCTATTCGTCTGACGTGAGAATGTCCATTTATATGAGAATTGAAGAGCGGTAACGTTTCATCGTACAATTGTTGAAACTGTTTGTGAATAGTTTTGTCTTAATGTTGATAAGATTAAAAAAATTATGGTTTTTATTATTTCACCAGTTGTTTCAGTTGATTGAATTGGTGTCGGTTGGACATTTCTTGGATTGATGTGAGAAATAATTTCTATTCAACCTTTTTCTGCATCGTTGATGTCATCTGGATTGTCAATTGATCATTCCAAATTTTCCATTCGTGTTCATTTTAGGTCAGTGAATTTTTTATATTTTCTGCCACATTGACTGTCCAAAAGTATTTCAATAATGTTACCCAAGTTTGTTCCAGGTGGTTTGTTATGTGTGATTAATGGAATATCACATTATTTTTATTTAGTTGAAATAACTTGGAGTGATTATTCCATATGCTGATGAAGATGTAGTGAAACGTTCAAACTATTTGCTTGCCCATGTGAATTAAACATTATTTCCAACATTGACTGCATTCATTACATACTGCCAAAGTTATTCCAATCAGTATGTGGTCATTGTTGCGGTTTCTCCAATTCATTATCAGGAACGTGTGGAATTATCGCTGAAGGTTTATCCATGCAATAGAGTTACTGAAAACTTTACCATCAACCTACGAATATCCAAAGTTTTCAGACATTTACATACATCAAAGTAAAATTGAATGGCATTTTTGATAGACATGAATTTCCACTGAACGCTTTTGAACAAATTCAAACTTTGCTAATTATTAGTTGACACCGATAATCGTTGAATATGAAAAGCACACGTGAAACATTTCTATTGTTACATTGAAACATATCAAAATCACTGTGGCTTTGTATTATTTGTTTCAGAATGGCGTCATGGGATTTAGAAAGAAAAATCAGATGGATAAAAAGAACAAAGTAAAGAAGTAGCGTGAGATAACGAGTAAGAAGGTCCCTGTGGATGAAAAGAAGCAGAAAAAAAAACTGAGTGAGTTCTTAGGTGTTTTCATTGTTTGTGTATGTGAGCAGAAACGTAAGTGAGAAAGACCAAGTCGGTCAATCTTCCAAATAGCGAAATTGGACCATCGTTCTTCTGCAATTTATGTTTTGCTCTGCACAATGATAAACTGCAACAGAATAACAAAACAGTCGGTGTATTTATATCGCTGATGCAATTTTACATTTCATCAAACTTTTAGTTGTTTTCCTTCACAGATGATTGGGATCGTTTTTGCAATCACAACAGCAGAATAATAACAACGTAGCGACTCGCTGTGAATATTATTGGAATAGAATTGAGTGAGAAGTTTCATCTTGAACTGGAAGACTTTTTCTTGTAGTTTAGAGAGCTGCTATAAATGTTCGAAGTCAAGTGCATGAACATCGACAGATGCTCGTTGGAATCATGAAAGATATTTCTCTCAGAACAATGTTTTTCGTGTGAGCTGACATGATACCTTGAAAAATTATATATCGATCAGGTCAGTGATAACTCCACTGGATTTGTAAAGAAATTTTTTATGATGTAAACTCAAAACTTTGTTGATATATAAAATTCTCATATTTATTTCAGTAGACTGAAATAGAACGTTGGATTGAAAAGTTGAAATGTCTTTCTGATGATTCGCCATTTATTTCGTGACCTCACTCAATAATTCTTCAATCCGTAAATGCTATATGATAATCCAATTCTCGTTATCCTTCAGAATGTTCTTAATGCAATGGAGTTGAAGAATCGATTTGTCTTCTTCTAAATATAAGTCTTGGGAATCAATGCAAACGTTTCAAGAAGTAATTCGTAATTTATATCTCCATGTATAATTTCGCAAGAACAAAATAGATTTCTACACTTCTGTAAAGGTCTCCGCAGTGGAAATTTCTTAACGTAAATTCCAAATTTTCATCTTACATATTTCTACCTTCGAGCTTCATGCCATAAATATAAGTACAAGTATGCAAAGTGTTCCGAAGTTTCCTGTGATTCAAACTCATACCGTTCACATTGTGTATTTGACCCATGAAATATTTACCATTATTTCTTCAACTTCCAGGCACAACCGACGCGAGAACTTCCAACATATTTATCCTCAAATTTACCGTTGAATTATTTCATTACAGCATTGAATACTCCAATTTCTCCATGTACTTGATACCAAAATGTTAAAAACAATTCGAACAATCCACTTGGAATCATTCGATGAATTGCAAAATGAAATGTAAACAAATTAATTGCAAATAATTCTCAACGACTTGATCAAGAAAGTATTGAACTAATTCACAATGTAAACGAATCAATTCGATTGTCGAAATGGAAAAATATGTTTTACATTGATTTTATTTGACAGTTTCAGGGGCCAATGTGAACGATACAGAATTTGAAATTTACCACCAATTCATAATATTTCCCCAGAGACAGTTTGAAAAATTGACGTGGATGGATACAGAGCTGTATTTACTGTGAAAATACGGGTCGTTGTGACATGGGAAAATCTGCTTTCTCCATATCCAACATGGCTTTGACAGTGTGCAATCCCAATCTGAATCCCCAATCCTCGAAACATCCATACATGTGTCTCTGATATTGGTCTTGGAACATGCGGGTCGCTGTGGTAAACCCAATGAATAAGCCTCAGGTTTATATTCGTGTTATAAATTCGAATTTGTGGTTTTCTACATTATATCAAAAATATCCTACCACACAACCAAGAAAAACAGCCATTTGTCTTTTGTATGATGAATATTAAGGTGTTGGGAGATTTGTAAATTTCATCCAGCCTTCTATGGTGTTTTGTTGAGCCTGATAATATCCCGTGGGTCGTGCTATGTAGTAGCAATAGAGTTAGCAATGTTTCTTCATTCGAACTATCTGAATCACGGTATTCCCAATAGCTTTTACTATTCACCCACATTTATTAACTCCGTTTAATCTTGTTATTTATGTTCATCATCAAAGCACGAGATTCGCCTACATACTCCATCACTTCCTCCAAGTGCTCCCACTCAAAATCCCCATGAACAATATCAAACTTGAACAATATAAAAAAAAATAACAAATCAATAATTATCATCTCTGCTAATAAATATCCTGAACCTGCTTTGATATATTCCAAAACTATTTTTGAATTTAAACTTATTGGAAAAAGTGTGATAACTAATCATTCCGTTGTCTAAATTAATTTCTGTAATTCAACAGACTTTTTCAAGTTCCATTCCTAAATCAACATCCCATTCACAATACGCACGTAGAGATATAAATTTCCAATGAAAGCACACACACACACACACACACGTATATTAGTTGAATCCATTAAATCCTCATTCTATCTGTGCGACTAAAGCAATATATCTATAACCTAGATAAAGTCTTGGAAATAGACTGTGGCTCACTGCCAGTTAATTATCTCGTAAAGTTCAATGCGTATATACATACATATCTACATTACTCTTGTGAATGAAGTGCAAAACACCTTGGCCACATGAGACATTTGGTCTATGGTGAATCATTTGTCGTATTCTCTCGCCCACACTCTCTGTCTCACACCAACTTATCCCTTCGTCATTCGTTAATCTTGTCTTAACAAGGATTTAACTTTGTCAAACGTTATCCTTGTTCGAGGTATCTCGTCTATTTCACGCTTGACAGTCTGTTGGAGGGGATTATGGTTGTACTATATATATATATTGTACAGCATGATATCAAAACGTGGTTGGCATGTGGATAAATCATGTATATGCAAAGGACATTTTCGTGTTTCATCAGCTTGCATTGAACTTAAGATTCATTAATATTCACCTTGTGTCATGGCAGATAATTAATTGCATGCGATGAAGATGCAATATTATATGTGTAGATAATGATAAAAGTTTTGCTTTCAAATATAAATTAAGGTATGCGATGAGATGAGGAAGTTTGAAGTGGGAAAGATTGATATAATGTGAGTTTGTAGTTGCATGTTTCGTTTTCAGTTGTCAGTTAGTAGCATCAACTTGGTTAAGATGACTGTCGAAATGTGGAGTATTGGAGTTGAGGATAGTTGGTGATGATGATAGAGATAGTGAGAATGTGATGAAATGGATTCCAAACGTTATTTGGCGATGAAGATGATCTATTGATGGAATGATGTTGCTGTTCTATAGTATGGAATGAATCACTAGAGAATAGTTCGAGAATTCTACATGTTGTATTGATGTTAGACCGAGTTGATGATGAGCACTGGTAACATGGAAAGGTGATGAATCTGCAATTACTGTTCTGGGTAATGGTGGCAGTGGAGGAAGGGAAAATCATTGGTACTGTCTTGTTCGATCTTTTGTTTGATTTATTGCAATAAAAAGAGAATCAGAATTTATAAATGAATATCATGTTATGTATTATTTGGTGAACAAGGAAATGTTTATTTCATTGAACCAACGTTGTATTTTTATTTTGCGAGTTTATAAAATTCCCCCGGGATTTATTCAGAGTTGTAATTCTCTTTTTCATCGATGCAGCCCATTAACGCATCATTGCACAATGTTGTATAACATAGTGGAAAAAATATTCGACTCTAGAGATGCGAGAGAGGAAATTCATTGCGGAAGGAGTTCAATTATTTAATGTTAGGTTAAATGGTGTTCTCGGTAAATTTAATTATTTGAATCATAAAATTTTTCACTACTCATAAACAAAATTGTGTTGTCAAATTGATTTTTACACAGTAAAAATAACGGGAAAATCACCGATATCATAAAAATTTTCGTCGAAATTCACGCTGGAACAGTTTGAAATAAAGAAGCTTAAACAACCAAAACTCAGAAGCACTCGATTTTCTATTTTTTTTTTCCACGTATTTCCCATTTTATTTCTCTATATACTTTTACCAAAAAAAAGCGAAGAGATTTTCGCACGGATTATCCAAGTAGTGAAGCTCAAAAGTGCTTTTCCCCACAAACTCGAAGACTTAAAACTAAAACAAAAAAATAAAGAAAGAAAGAAATGAAATAAACAGAACAAGAAGGAAAAAATAGGCAATAAAAATAAAAAAAATGGCGAAAGACAAGAGAATAAAAGAAGAAAAGGGCAAATGGCATAACATTTTTTCTGTATTATCTGCCTTCAACCCTGGACGATCCTTCAACGCCTGATCTTCAAATATATCTTTTTACTGATATCAAAATGTCCTCCTGAATTGGAAGTGACTTTAGGATAGGATCGAACAGGTAGGTTATCCGGATTTCGGATCAATGTTTAACGATTCTACAAGTCGCTGTTGGATGATAGAACGGAAGAGGGTGAAAGCGGGTGATAGTAGGTAGGGTGTTGGATAAAATGATCGGTAGTAACTCCATACTAGCGACTTGCCAGGGTGTATGTCGTAGTTCGCTTACTCTCTCACTTTGTTGTTGCTCTCCCTTCCAACATTGCCCAGACTAAATTGCTGACTACCGTGTCGGAATCGGCGGCGCGCCTACGGCCACTTGGAACGCCGCCAATCTCGGTAGGATCGGACGTATAGCTTGAGCTCGTTTATATATGGAAATGTACCATCCTCCAAGGACGTCGACACCAACACCAACAAGATCGCCATGGATGATAAAGGTATGTTGAAGAAGGAAAGTTGGTAGGAAGATAAGGGGAGAAGAGGCAAGTTTCCGATCGCAACTTGGATGCATCATATCCAAACTCTTCCTACAAACTCAACGACCTTATTTATCATTTTTATATTTCAACTTTTTCTTTTACGGACATTTAGTTTGGTCCCTTTTTTGCATCAATCTCATTAATCAGATTGAGAAAATTCACACAGTGCTAGCGACAACTTCAGATAGTTTTATGTGGATGGTAAATTTCATGCACACTAAAGTTGACATCATTTTCAAGAAAAATTATCTCGAAATGATTAATGACCATGAAATTTCATTAACTATTGGTTTTTATCAAACTTTTTCCCGATTTCAATCTCTAACTAGAAGAATCTTGAACATTCTTTTTATTTTGTCTAGATTGTCATCAATAATATGGACCAAATATTAATATGAACATCAAAGGTACGTTCTATTGCGATGTTAAATCCATTCAGCATATTCCAAATATGACCCATGGTTGATAAATTATTCCCTCTAAATCGTGAATATAAAATCAATTTCATCACAGATATTCCAATATGAGAACCCCAGTGTATGTTTATGATTTTCATTCATTTTCATTTCAATAAACCTAATCCATTATTTTCTGTTTGAGCGACATCGTTGGTAGGAACGTAAAAGGAAAGTTTATCAAGGGAATAATTTGTTTGACTGTCTGCATAGATGTGGAAATATTGCTGACCATTTGATATATGTTTGCCATTCTGTATTCCAAATGTAACGTATTGATTATTTGATTGGAGATGGATGTGCAGTAAACTCAGAATTTGTTTTTGAATTTCCTCAACTGGTAGGTGGCTATTAATCAATGATGATACGGATAGTGGATGAATTAGGAAATGAACGGCAGTATTTGTTGGTGGAGTTTCAGGATTAATCCAAAATGGTCAGGTGGGTAATTGAGGATGCACGCACAGATTTTATTGGGAAATTTGTTTGGATGTAAAGCACTGCTGTTATTGATTAATTAATACACTTTGGATCATATTGATGAGAATGTGTTTGGAATATTCACAAAGCATTGGCATCATCCTGTTTGTATTGGACTGCGAATGACTGTTCAATGCATTTCTTTCGGCTGTATAATTCCACCATAAATTGGAGGATGAAATGTTTACTGATGGATAAGTAGAAATTAATTTAGCAAGCGTTCATATATCAATTTGGATTTGAATATTGAGAATGTACTCTAGAGATTTCAGAGTGGTACAAACCATTCGGGAATACCATCAAAGGCTGCGATGTAATCATCAACATCATGAACTGCTGTCATCCCATGATTGTTATAATTTTTTTGTGCATTGGGATATTTCCCAATTGACTAACTTGAATATTGAAAGGATAAATATCACGATAGGAAAGTTTAAATGAATTATCCACATTCATTTTTCTCTGAACTAAGTTTCGTTGATTCTATTCGTACTTTGGCTCTTAGTGAATCATCCAAACTACTGAGTGCCCGATAGTCAACATTTCACAGAAAATTTCAGCACTAATTGGTAGTGACTCTCCGAATTGTTGACACATCCATGCAAATTCGGGTTAACATCTTGAATAAATTCATTCATTTAGATGAAGAAAAAAAAATGCTGATCTGATTTCGATGAATAAATACTCCAACATAGAGAACGAACTGATGTGCAATGCCTCGTGTCTTGATTCTATTCAAACATAAGCTGTGTAGCATTTTTCATTCGAATAGTTTTTCGCGTGTTTCTGGCTATCCATTTTATTATGAAAGAAAAATATGTTAACAGAATGAAAACGCTCTGAAAATGCTTTAATGCACACACTTATTACAATTTTCTACAATAAAATAGAGATAAATGGCAGCTAAATGCATTTCGTGATGTTGAATAAGGAGAAACGTTTTAGAATACAATTGCGAGAGGTCATCGTGTATAGTTTAACACTTGGTACATCACTGCTTCACACTTTGGTGTTACACAACTGGCACCCTCACAAATGACCTGCTAATTGTTCCTGATTTATCAGTAATCAGAGATGTATTCCAACAATTCTAATGATTTTTTCCCAATTTCATACCGGATTTATATTTGATATTAACAGTATCAAAATAAAATGAACCAATATGTAGTCCATGACAAATTTTCATTCGTTCATCGTAAATGCTACATCGTAGTTTCATTTCCTCACTAAAATATGAAAACAAATGAAAATTTCATTTCCAATTCAGAAATTATTTTGATATCATACACATCGTTCTGAAGTTCAATAATGATGGTCGTTTTGGATAACATGCGAAATTGATTGTTAAATAACGAGCACTTTCATTAATTGAACACTTGTATGATGTTCAGACTTTTCCATTGCACATTGAATTAATTGAAATGTTGCGTGATAGTTAGAGCGAATTTGATATTATTTAATATGATTCTGAATGGTGGAAATGACTCATTTTTCGACAATGAACAATGATTGGGAAAAGGATTATTGGAGTGGAGAGTAAATCCAAAACTAATGGCTTTTTAATATATTGGTAACAATTTATTAGGATGAAATAAGATATGAGAAATTGTGAAAGTTGATACGGATTTGATGGAGAGCAGATGACAAACTGTTGGAGAATTCTTGTGAGTGCTAATGCAATTGGATAAACTAATACTAGTAATTGCACTGGCGCAGAAATTCTGTCACGTGAACTCAACGTAATCCAATGAACTCCACTCTGGAGATATGCGATATTTGTTGGAGGATATTCCATTGGATATAGAAGTACATTAGTTAATTAATTTAGTTGTCTTTTGGAGAGTAAATTTTGTGATAACGATGAATATTGAACGAATTCTGTTGAAGTTTTGTCATGTGTGAGGAAGAATTTCACAAATTCCATCCTCACCATCTGGATATTTAGAATTCACTTCTCGTTTCATAGACAGTTTTTCATATTAATTAATTCGTGAGTCCAACTATCTCAGAATTGTATAGAGACATTTTCATAATTTATATGACAATATCTCAGAGAAAATTAAATTCTCATATGAAATTTTTATGAAGTAACGACATGGCGTTGTCAATGTTGGAGATGCTGCTTCAGTTTAGTCAGGGAACATTCCAAAAGTTATTTTCATGAAGCAGGAGAAGCCACAAATTTTATGAATTTATTTATGGAGAATATTCTTACAGAGATTTCTTCCAATTAATTTTGAACATTATTGGAAAATCTTGCGGATGAAGAATATGAAGAAAATGTTTACGAAGGAGGTCCAGAGCACCTAAAATTGTTGAGAGCACAATAAAATTTATTGTTCACAATAATACGGTGTTTATAGTGAAACTTAATGTCATTTCATCCAAATTGAACATATAGACAATCACATCACATAAAAATGAGTGAATAATGAGAAATGATTTTGAAAATTGAGTAATTATTATCTCGCAGAAATACTGTGATTCAACTCATCACATAATCATTTCTCGCATTTCGATCTTCTGAGATAATATAATTACGTATAATAACTTGAAATTGAGATCACGAACTATTAATACACATAGACATCGGCCGCAATTTTAATGAATTAATGTCAACTCGTGTTACGATTGAAAATTCTTAGGAAATATTCGTCATTGCACATTGCATACGTTCTCAATGAAAATAAACATAACGAGCGATAATAATTTAACTACCATTGCATCATCCGATTTAACTGAGATCAAATATTAAAATAGTCAAGAAGCAAGAATGAAAATTGCAGAAATAATTTGAAATATTCCGTCGTCTATTGATTGATTTTTGCAATACTGACAACAAAGTGACTTCACAAACAATGAATGAGGTTTTATATGGAAATATGAGAATTCATTCTCCCATTAATTTCAACAATTTCATCAAAATGCATATTCAATGAATCAAATCATCACAATGAATTTAATAAACTGACATTTCATTGGAAAACGACCTCACTCATTATTTTTAGTTCGATAAAATTTTTATATTGAACAAAAATTCATTTCCAATAGCATCACCATTATTTAATATTCCTTTTTTTTTAAATACATCCGCACATGAATTTAAACGCGCGAACTGTTGTTATGGTTAATATAACGTAATACGTTTCCAATATTGTACAAATAATAATAAAATTTTGTTTGCGTATTATTTATCAGTACAGATACATTTTATACATTCTCGATATTAGCAATAAAGCGAAAAACAGAAAATAGAAATGAAAATAAATTAAAAGAGATTGCAACAGTGGTGAATTTTCTTTTTCTTCGCTTTTTTTATTTACGGGATCAGTTTACGGTAGCAAACTTGCACGAGATTTATTGGACGACTAATGAGAGTTCATGGACGTGTGCGGGTTACTCGGTCGATACTGTAATGGAAGTAACGATTCAATCGAATAGACAATGCATAGAAATGTGTGTACGTATATGTGCGTGTGATTAAACGAGGACAAATTACATCTGAGTTTATATCAATTTTTATTTCAATAAAAAAAAATCCATCCATTTTTATTTTTAGTTTTATTTCAATTCTAGTATCAATTAAATAGTATTTATGACAATAAATTTAATAGTGAGTAGCATATGTGTGTGTATTAGTGTAGATATGAATTAATTTTGAGGATGAAATTCATGTGATAACATCGGTAAATTAAATGTGGCGAATAATTCAATGAACTTTTCAGTGACATTCGAACAATTATTTGTCCAAATTTTAATTATAGTATTAATCTTTATGATGAATGTATTTATGAATGTGAATGCGGGTGTGGATTCTAACGATGAACAATTTTGTGGTGACGATGGTGGTTGGGTGTTGAATAAACGGAAATGGCAAAATGCGGAAGAAAGAGAATGTGAGTATGAGAAAGAATGAAATTGAGCGAGAGAGAATTGCGTTAATTTCAATGACGTGGCGGATATTAACCACGACAATAATTCTTCTGTGAGCATATACTAGCAAAACTTGTCGAGTTCTATGTCAGGTTCCGGACAATAATGATATAGCATTTATCTAATTGGATGGAATTATTGTGAAATTGTGTTAATTATTATATCATTGTGTACAGTGATTTTTCATTGTGGTTGTTGTAAATTAGTGGATTGTGTGTTTAGATTATGTTGTATCTGAAGTTTGGTTGGAATTTAATTGGAGCGGTAGCTCAATATTGTAGAGTTGTGGTAACGATGAGCGCACGTTGCAAATTATACAACAGATGAGATTTGACATTTTACAAAATTTTTATTATGTAAAGTTAAAAATAAGTTTTAGATTTTTTTAACGATTTTCTTCATTATCATCCAAATTAATTTCAAGTGTATCATTCATTTAAGTACTGTGATTTTATCAATTGTGGAAAAGTTTATGGAAAGATACAATGAAAGTTTATCATTGCTCGATGAAGTTGACATCTGCTGCAAGAAAAATCACTCCAATATAAATTTCCAAACTTTTGAGGTTGTGATATAATCTCTGGTGATAAATTATTAGTACGCACTCTGTAACAACTGTAAAAAATATCCATTTATCTTAAAATTTCACATGGGGATTCTTAGACTTGATTAATAAGCCAATATCAATAGTAAAATGTTCCTATCTAAAATGAGAATATTACTCTCGCTGCCACGAATTTTCCTCTTCTATTTAAACCTTCCCCAACCAATTTTTTCTCAGAATAAAACACCACAAAGTTTAATTCTGAAAATCCTCTCCCTATACTCTAAAAACATCCCCAGTTTTTCTTCTCCCCAATTAAAACAACAATAATTGAACTAATTCTAAACTAAACTACCAAACTAATTTTCACAATGTTTTTCTGACTAATAAAAAATAAATTTAAAAATACAGGAAACTTCCAATCAAAAAAAAAAAAAATAATTTTCTCTGTAACATTATAGAAAACAGAAAGAATATACTAGAAATGCTAAAAAAAATATGATGAACAATGTCAAACACATGAAAATATTCACATAAAGAATTTGTGTTTCAATATTTACTCGTTATCGAAAAAATTTCAACTCGAAATACCGAAATATTACGAGGACGGTATAGAGAGGAGTTCTTGGTAAAGTATATTAATGCAAAAATTTTTGCTATCTCTGAACAAAAAGCAAATATATTCCCGACACACATACGTGTTTATATGCATTTATATACCTATATATACATATTACAAACGACCTCGAAAGAAAAGAACAAATACAAAAAAATTCTGTACCGAGTGAAGAGTTTATGTGGAATGAATATACTCACATACATACATGGATATATTATATACATAAAATATAAGTCCCGGGCATGATGATGAGTCGCATTCCACGATCATAAATACACACATACAAAGTATATATGTACTCACAATGTAGAGTTTCAACAAATTCTCATCTCACATATTTAGAACATTCATTTGAACTTCAATGTGAATTATCTATTGCACTTTTTTCTTGAATAATCAATTATGAAAGAAGTAAAGAAAAAAAAAGTAGACCGAACGTATAATTCATTATGAATAATTAACATGCATCAATAAATTACGTTATAGTGAGAAAAATTATTCCACCTCTGGATGAAAAATATTTTCCTTGAAACATTCTCTTCAAATACTCTCAAACGCATTAATTAACAATTCACACGTTTTAATTTTTGTTTATCCAGTATAAAAACATTTCGATTATTCCACCACGAAGAGAAACATAATAAAACATAACCAACAAACTAAAGTCTATTTGTTGAATAATATCACAGCATTCATAATAAATCATAAAAAGGTACTCCGATTGTATATTTATACAACTCCCCTCTCATAACAAAACAAAATTATAGAAATTGGATAAATTCATTGCGACATCAAATTAAAATAAATATCAGAAATGTCCACACAGGAACGAAGGGAAATATACACGTAAATAAATTCATTGTACGAACTAAATTCAATTTATATTAAAATCATGATGAGTAATCGCAATTGAATACAAATGTTCGATTAAAACACGCCCGTATGTTTATCAATTCCTAATCGAAGGTCATAATGAAAAATACAAATATGAAACATGGATAAATATAAATTCGTGTTTAATGGACTCTTCTTCCTCTTCTTTTATCTATTCGTTCATTGTATTGATCGTATCACTGTGTTTATTGCGTCTTGTAACTGTCACCAGTTGTTGTGGGATGTCATGCGGGCTTCAATAATTTTACACTGTGTATGATACATGGATATACACAATACCTCGATATACGTTGGCGTTGGCCCTGGTTACAATTACCAAGCGCGATTGTCATGGTCATATCAATATGTGTTGCAAGATGGCGAGATGGCATCTCATAAGCCCCACTGACAACTGTTGGCTTTGTGTGTACATCTAAGCTGTCATTATAATTGTTCATTTATACATGACAGTGGGCATGAATTGTATGAATAGATAATTGACGTTTATATAGTGCAATAACTCATTATCATCATCGACGCTGGTTTTTTATTATGAAGAATTTATAAATATAATCATCGAATATTTATTTTATCATTGCAGCTGATTATCAATTTTTATTCCTGTCTGTAAAAATTGAATTTCCATGAATTATTTGAACTAAAAACTTCATGTGGTTTAATTTAGTTATTTAGTAGATTTTTCATTTAGAGGATTATAAAATAAATTCAGATGTTTCGAATTTATTAAGTTTGCGTCTAACAAAGTCGACCCCATTTTTGCATTTACTTCAAAGCTATGAGTTCTTTGAAATGCTGTGAGCAGTGCATTAACTCTTTACTGTGGTCATCGTAGCATATTTGCTGAGTTTACTTTGGACTACTTAGAAGCAGATTGTTGAATTGCGTAACCTTTTTTTTGTCGGTCGTAATATTCTATTTTACCTCAATTTGATGGAGCTACAAATATTGGTCTAAATCTTCTTCAAACAACTTCAGTTTCTATAAAATTTTAATGGTGTGAAGGTGAGAATTTAGAGAAGTAGGAGAGATGATCGCTTGACATGATTTATAATTCGTGAGGGTGATCATAAATTCATTGAATCTCAACGATAAAAATCTTCATCAACCCCCTAAATAATTCATCAAATGAATATTTCAATATTAACAAATAATTCACGATTATTTGATCAACACTTCAAAATCAACTTCATCTTTCAATGTAAACATTCCCCGAATGAACTGATCGATTTTTTTCAATTAATTTTTTGTTATTCATTCACAAACGACAATCAATCAAACCATAATAAAAAAAAATTTAATTGGTAGTCCATCAAAAAGGATCGAACAACAAAAAACCTAAATTTGTATTGTAAAATTGACATTGTGACATATCACATGTCACTTGTCATATTTCTATGCCTCCATATCCATCGTATTCTCCAATTCTTTTGTTAACACTCCATCGCCAATTTGGAATAAAAAAAAAGAAAAAAGAATTAACTCTGATAAATAACGCAGCCTTTCATGTATTTGTCACTGATGAAGAATTGAGAAAGTAAAAAAAAATGAATTAAATCAATTCAGACATTCCAACAGAAATCAAACGATGAATTCATCTTGTATCTGGCAGTGGGTAGACATTTGTATATTGCATATGTATGTCTACCTATATATATATATATATGAATACTCATATTGGAATTGATAAAAATAATAAATGCACGCGTATTCAGGATAGGAAAGTGTTCAATATATTAATGAGTGGGCATGTACTCGCTCGACTGCTATCACTTTTCTCTATAATACATTTTTCATGTATGAATAATATATATGCCAACGATTCTATATAAATGACAGCATTCAATTATCTTATATCAATATTTATATCGTTAATTAATTCATAAATTCATTCATCTAACGATCGGTAAAGTCAATGTGTAATTGACCGATTGAACTTGCTGGCAAACTTGTTTTTTAAATTATTAAAAAAACAGGAAGTTTTGTCATTGAAAAGTTCAATGAAGTCATATTATTGTTGGAGAATTTTTTGTATTATCATTTATGGTTTTGTATTGTGATGGGTAGAGTTTTTTTTTATGTCTTTCTTGTTCATTTCCTTGTCCCTTTCTTTTTATGAGTTCTACATCGTTCCATGAGGATGATTCGCTCGAGAAAGCGTGAGCACGATTGATATGCGAAGCAGTTTGGATTTTGCACACTGTTGGAGTACTGCCAACGATTTTGTTACGTGAAAAATAAGTAGAAAAGATGAAAAAGAAAAGTTGGAAAAAATAAAATCTCTTGCATACATTCCATGTTGACGAGGTATTTAGTAACATGATTTATTTCCGTGTGAAATGTGTATGTTTAATGTTGTTGGTAATAATTTCTGGGAAATAAATTTGCTGGAATGAATATTCATTTTTTATTCTTTGTTGTTGGTTTATGTGAATTTTCCATGGATATGAATGAAGATTTTAATGGGGACATTTATTTCTATGGAATTAAAATTATAGTGAAAATTATTGGTGTGGAAAATCATAATTTGTGAAACATGGAAATTAATAGCAAGAAATTTCATTTTTTGTGTCTGAGTTTTGTCATTCACTATAAAATATTTTGTTTTTAATTGTGTTGATAACATTCATGAATACACAAATTTGTTTATAACAGAATTGATTTGTGTTTTTACAATTCTTATCAAGAACTCCCACTTGGATTTGTGAAAGATGTTGCTTTGAATGGAAATGTGATTGAATGTTTTCAATTGATGGAATAATTCGGAGAAATATTTGTGAATTGTCAAAAAAAATTTGAATAACTCGATGAAATTTATTGAGTGAATTAATTTATAAAATAATTTCTCCTCTTGAAATGAATAATGATCTCATAAACCACACACAATTGACTACTGCAGACTGTTTTTCCACACTGTTAAAAATCATTGTATAAATTTCTCAAGTGTCTGAAAAAAAAACCGGACACACAGGCGCCAATATGTTAAATTTAAATATATGACGAGAACTCTATTTCAATGTTTTTCGATGAAGTTATAACGCACTCATAAGTCTTTAAATATATTGACTGGAAGTCGACTGTTTGAGAAAATATTATTTTCAGAGAATGGAATGCAAGTGGAACGTGAAGAAAATGCAAACGACAATGCCGACAACGAATACTATGACGACAGGAAGTTTATGAAGATCAAACATCCCGTTGTACAGGAACTCATGTGTAAAAACATGGTAACGCAAGTCATGCTCAAGTTCACACCTTTTGCGTGCATTGCTGTAGCCGGATGTCACTTAAGAACATCGGAAAAAGTAGGGATGAATTAATTCTAAAAATGTTTACAATAGACATTACACACGATGAATATTCGTCTTATCACATACCACGTGAAGTTGTAATGAAAATGCCAAACAAAAGTTCAAGAAGTAAAAAATTGAAGAGGGAAATTGCAATGAGAATGAAAAAACAAAAAACTGCGAGCAAAACATGAAAGTGAGAATGAAAAAGTAAAATAAAATAACGTCAACAACAAGAGGGAAATTTAGGTCCTTTTATCTTTTGCATTTAACTCAATTTGCATGATGCTAATTTTTTCTTCTCTGTGGTTAAATATTTTTCCCTCTGTTTTATCTATTTTGTTTGTTATTTTCTCTGTTCCTTTCACTTGACAAGTTCGCGCGACGTACTTGACGATATGTTTACAGTTTTACAGTGAGAGACACGTTTACGTCACGCGGTCGACGCAATGCGGATTCGTCTGCTTTATTTCATTTTTTTTTCTTTCCTCTTTTATTTTTCTGTTTTAATTTTTTTTTTTTTTTCGCTAATTTTTTTCTCTTTTTCATAGAAAAATGAAATGGAACAGTGCCAGGGTAACTTGACGGGACAAGAGACAGTTGGAGGAAGAGTGAAATTTGTATGATATTCGCTCTAGCGACAGTGCAGTATCTACTATGATTATTTCACTCTTCTGTATTTGACAAATTGAAAATTGCAATTCCGCACGAAATTTATTTGTAGATGAAGTTGATGAGAAGGTGATTACTCAACAGAAATTAATGCGAAATGGACAACAATAAAAAAGCGTGTAATGACTTATTTGATCATATCACGGATTTTGATTCAAAACAAAAAGCTAAAATTATGAAGTTCACATTTGAAATTATTCTTGATCAATTATCAATTCACAATTGCCTTTTAGAAATTAATTTCCCAATTAGTCCATTGTAATTACAATTTTCATCAATGAATATGAAATGACGACCGCAAAATTGGTCGAAAAAATTCTTTGAATTATATGAAAGAATCAGAATTATTCCACTAACGAGATTATACTTCGAATTTTATTAAAATTTAGAATATTCTTCAATATTTCTCATCGACAAGTTAACTAAATTGCTACTCAGTCGATAATTAATACGTTAGAAGTACGACAGATAATACCTGAAACAAAATGAATTCGATACGACAGTAATTCGCTACAAGACTGAATGAAACAGTGATGGAACGTCTGATTGAATTTAGCAGGATCGAATGACTTTGAAGAACGAACGCGTGACCGTAAGTAAGTAGTTACTTTCTCGTGCAATATAAATAGAAAACTAATGATATTATTGCATGATCGACTGAATGACTTAATAACACGAAAGCAATTAAAATCGAATAATTGTTTTTTCCATCGTCAACTGAACTATTGGAGTTGAAGTAATTGAAAATACTCAGATGATCGGATTAATTGTGTTCAATATCACAAATGAATCATAGAAACAGGAAAAAATGTAACAATAAAAGAATGAAAAATCGTTTTTTTTTATTTTGTTGAAACAGCTGATGTGCGAATAGGTGGAAAAAATTGATGAATGGTATAAAATCATATCGCAATTCTCATCAATTGTAAAATGCTCTATCAATATTCATGCGTCATGACATACAACAATTGACGTGTTCGGAAAATTCTACCAACTGACGTGACTTACAACGTGCCCACGGTGAGAACTAATTGCGGTCTCATTGATCCAACTTTTGCTATAGCGAACAAGTAGAAAAAAGCATGAAAAACTTTGTTAAATGTGGGTGTAAGAGAGAAAATGAAGGTACAACAAGCCAGAGAGGAATAGAATTTCCGCCTTAATTTCATTTCACAGAATATTTTTTTATTTTCCCATCCTCTTCTATTCATTCTTTCTATTTTTTATTATTTTTTATTCACGTCTCCGATCAATATAATTCATATTCATTCACTGTCCCACTTTCAAATACTACGCATGAAGTGAAATAATATTCTACATCGTTATGAAAATGAAGAGGAATATTGAAATTAGATCAAAACAACGTGAAATTAAAAATTGATCGAATTCATTTGTTACACGAAAATTTCCATGAGTTTTCGTGTGTAAATTAATTATTTATTACTCATCAAAGAATTTTCGTGTTGGTGTTAACATTGTAAATTGTTCATTGCGGAAAACATTTTTTCTCGGAAATTTTTCACAATTTTTCGTAATTTTATTCCTCAGAAAATTGTAAAACATAAAATTTACATTTAGAGATAAATGAACTGCTTGAAAATATTTTTAGCATCCAACAAAGCTCCCCAGAAACTAAAAATCATCATTAATTCATTCCCATTAATTCCATCTCCATCAATCCAAGAACTACCCCAACAAATCCGCCCAAAAAATGAACAGAATAAAAAAAAACTTACTCAACAATTTCCAAAACAAAAAATACTTCGACCTTTCTATAAAATCCAAACACGAAACTCTACCACCAAAGTACTGCAGCGAAATACAACACAAAATGAAATGCACATCGTCAAACAAAAATAGCAAAGTTTATTCTGCGACAGAACAATAATTGGTTAGTACTGTTGTTAGAATTTCACTGACGTAGCCATCAAAAAAGGTGGCGTTCGTTGAACGTGACGCTACGAGACGTTAAACGTCGGTACCACAATACAAACCCACATTACTTAAATACATGCACACAAATAAAAAAAAAAAAATTGAAGTATTCACTCACATAAGGGAGCAAGTGAGTGCGAGAGAAATATCTACACACACATACAAATAACTTTAAAGAAAAGGAAAGAAGGATGTAGTGCACGCAAGCTGCTTTCTGGCATCGCGCATGTTTTCCTTCGAGTTCTATTTTTGTCGTTGGTATGCTCGCGTAATCACTCGTTTCAATCGCACCTCTTTTAATAGATGTAAAGTTGATACGAACATACACATTCACACATATTCAGTGATAATAATATTCATTAATAAATAAAAATTTTAATTCATCGATTGCCTATTGTGAATTGATAATCAGTCCAAGTTTAATTTATTTTATTTTACAGGTCGCCACTTTTTATTTCGTCAATTGACGTGGACTTTTCCGCTTGGTCAAAAAGCACGCTCGCGTCTGTCCTCGTGATCTCACGGTTGAGTTATTTCGCTCAGCTAAATACTCTCACTACTGCCTCTTATGTGTATGTACGCAAGCGCCACTTATTGAAGTGTTTTTTTTTACGTTCAACTGGCCCAGATATGTATGGGGCGAATTTTACACTGATAATAATCGTTCAGCCATTTATTTTTGCATTAATAATTCAGCTTGTGCAATGGATTTGGTCTATCGCATTTGAATGTACATTCAAACACAAATGAAATTTCACGATCGTGTATGGTGATTTCATGGTGTTTAGATTTAATAAAAATTGATACTCGAAAATCTTTCTAAATTCTCGTGTTGCTTACATCATTTGAAATTGATTCTATCATTGAAATAATTTTTATTTAATCTTTTCTATATTCCATTTGGTAATTTATGTCGAATCATTTTATATTTAAATATTGAGGGCAGTGAATGAAGACTTTTTTGACAAAAAGCCGTGTGTTGGTTATTGGATCGGGCGATATTGAATCTGGTGCAACGCAACCAGCGAATATTCATAAACACACATGAATGGTACATAGAAATGTTACAAATAAATATGGCAGTGATATGGGATTGGTATCAATAAAGGACATTGAAATAGAAGTGAAATTGATTGCTCAATTAATATTCCATGGTGAGGTGAATTCAAACATATTATACCAACTAAATTGCTTGATGGTTCTGTTTGAAATGTTTGAAGTTGGTGAAATTACGTCACTGAAGTAAAAAACAACATTATATGAAATATAAATGCAAAATCTATATATTTTGTAATTGCAGTTCTCTCTTTATATAAATAGTGGATGAAAAATGTCTTCTTCATTGTTTAACCATTAACGAGATTTTATTTTTTATTTCTATTCCACTTTTACACGGCTTTGATGAATACAAGCAGAAATACGCACGAGTGCTAATGGTATACCTTGAATCTTCGTTGCGAATTGAAAGCAATTTCTCGAGTCGCGACTTGTGAGCGAGTCTAACCTCTCATCGTCACTTTGAACTTTGCTTTTACATGGTGCAATTAAATGCTTGGAAATGATTGCTGTATACACCGATATATCAAGATGAGACGAAGACATTGATGCGGACAGTGATGGTGGTGATAAAACAGAGGTGAGAGAAATTCAATACCAGAAACGACTGACTTTACTTTGATCTTTCTTTTTCGAACTATCCTTTCACTATTTCTCCGACTTTCTTCATTTTTGCAAAGGTCTGTAATATTTTTGCTCTCTTTATGCGTTTCTTTTTTATTCTATCTGTATCAAAATTTCAAGTTGAACTTTAATGCCAGTCAATCATTCGGAGGATTCTGAGGATTTATGTTCCATTCATGCATTAAATTTAGTTTAGTATATTGATAATCCTCACTGTTCTTCAACTACTCCTCATTCTATTTTACTTTCTCACTTGTCATCACTTTACTGATAAGACAATTATTGCAGTCGGAGGAAAATTGACTTTGACGTTCTCTGGGAATAATTGAATTTCGGAGAGGTATTATATAGTAATAATGTGGAAAGATCTATGCGTGCACTGTCAGTCATCTTGGAGCTCACAATTGTCTGTTTTTTAATTGGGTATCGAGAGTGAATTCGACTTGCAGTCAAGTCCGAATTATTTCTATAATAAATTCTCAACATTTTATAAACACAGAAAATCCACAGAGTCGGTATATAATTTATTATTGAACAACAATTTGTTTTTTCATTTCTCAATCTGTTTCTTGTGATTTTTACTGTTGGAAGAAATAAAATTGATTCATCTGTCTAGCAAGATAAAAGCATGACCGAGCAATCTAATTATTTTCGAAGTTGTTCTAGTTTTATTTCCATTTCCTGTAAACACCGACAAAAAATTCTCGGATGGACAAAAATTATTTTGCACTCTCAGCAACATTATTATATTAATAATATCACAAAACATGTATAAGCATGAGAGGAAAAAAAATAAAGAATTTACTCCCTGTCTCAACTGACCTTAACAACCTTTTACATTATACCATACCATTCCCCATCGACGATGCGAGTGGAAAATATCGAGCGCCTAAGTAACCAACAGTTAGGTCAGGTTAGTCGCAGTTTGCCTGCATATTTATCCATATTCATGTACAAGAAAGTGTTTTTCTTTTCAAAGATCTTTTTCTATTATCGACATCGAAAAAATACCGTGAAATCTTCCAGCTTTTCTAATATTCTACAAATTTTTGCGAATTTTTAACATATTCAATGATAAAATTTCATCCAATCGATCCATCATGACATTAACAAAAGGTGAAGTTTACTTAGTATACAATAAACTTTGATTTTTTAGTGTTGTTTAGGTTGATATTAACAAAAAACTGATTGAAAGAAAATCTAAAAATATGAAAAAACTAAAAATAAAATTCTGAAAATGAATAATTGGATTATTACGACGCTTACTTCTCGTCTTCAACGACAACTCATCTGCATATAATATTTTCTGTATCGAAATGGAAATATTGATTTGCAAGGTTGTATCTTGCGATTATATTTTCCTATATCCATTTTATGATAACGATGCACAAACATTTCGAGCGTAAAATGTATATGCGCTATATGAAACACGTACGTATAATAATACATGAATAAATTCACACATATACACAAGAACTTGGCAGAGAAACGAGTTTGTGATTGACGACAGGTTTAGAGTATGCAGAAATTCTTTGATGCAGTGGAACATCATTGCCAATGACAACAAAAGCAACTAACATTATTAACTAAAGTGTGATGTTGATGTTTGATTATATTTTGGTTAATCGTTACGTAAAGTTGCTTGATGAACACAAACACATACAGAGGATGCTGACTAATCTCAAAGTACATTAATTAATTTACCATCTACGTAGATGCAAACAATTATACTTCGTTGATTATTATATGATCTACTTTGGATAATTATGAATTTAAACTTGACCTGATTTTCATTTGCATATCACCTTCAAGGTCTTAATAAATTTTACACAAAGCGGATATTTATATATGTATGACCATGTGATGAAGATGGAGATGGAGATGGAATGGAGGAAAGCAACAAGGTGGAAGTAAGACGAGAAGAAGAGAGAGAATAACAAATTCGATTTAGGTCGTTGCGTCTTCATCGTCGTTGCACTCCGTATGTATTCATGAACCTGAAAATTGGAAATCTTGACCGAAAAATTTGTTAAATGTATATATTGTGTATGTACATTGACTCTTTATATTGCAGTGAGCGTGAAATAATAATGGGTGATATTTACAGACAATTTTCAGGTTCAAATATCGGGATTTGTAATCAATTTGTTCGATAGGGGATGAAATAATTTCAATGGGAATTTTAGAGAGTTGGATATGAGAAGTGATTGAATTTTTTCGCTTAAATAGGAATTTTTAAGGGTAGTTTTAGGGTAGATGAGTGAATGTTGACAGAATTTTTGAAGCCCCGAGTGGTTTTTAATGGTTCGAAAATCACTACAGTAATTTTCACATTTGACAGATTCTTAAACGGTCCAGTTTGTCTAGTCGCGTTCGAAAGCAACCAGCAAACTTTTATGTGATGATTTCAATATTTTTTTAGCTAACACTAAATCAAACTTTGGTGAAACGTCTACCCAGATATTAGTTTGTCACCTTTCTGCCATAATTTTATAAGAATTTCCAATTAAATCAGCAAACAGATAGGTATAGTTATTTATATATATATTCATATGGATACCAGATGACGTCAGTTTGCACGAGGTAGAATAATACAACTGATGCAGGCGCAAAACCGGTTGGTCGGGGCGGGAGGAAGCAGACCGAACACGAAAACCGCTAGTCGTGACCTCGACTCCAATGAAATGCCTTTGAGTTAGGATATATTCAATGTGCGCAACGTGGAAGATTTAACTTTCCATTTTGTCATGAACTTCATGTTAGAGTAGTGGGGAAAAGTCGAGAAAAATAAAGAAAAGCTCGTGAAAATGCATAATTCTAAACGATTTTACTGCTAAAATTCAGCTAAAATTCACAATTTTTAGGTAACGCGTGTTAGCAAATAATAAATTTTCGATTTTGGATTTTTAATGAATCCGGAAAAATGTTCAAAGTCTGAACAATTAGTTTTAAGGGTTTGAAATGGATGAACAGTTAGGGTACTGTTTGAATATCTCATTCTCATCAGAATGGTAATCGTTCCTTTGTTACAGTCTCAGTATAAATCCGAATAAGAGACATCTCAGGACAGATCATCCTTTCATTCATCCATTCATTGTTGTGGATGGAACATCTTAAGTCTAAGACTGCTAAAAAACGAATTCAAATATAATCTCAAACCAGGATTAATAACCACATAAAGCATGGGAGACAATGGTAGTAGACGGTATTACATAAAAATTACTGAAACAACAAATTCAACTAGTTCTACGCAAAATTCGCCTCATGAATTGACGCAATTTTAAAAACCAACTGCAGAACTCGCGAATACAACACAAATTTAGCGCATACTTTGTTTCCACAATCACGAACGTATACAATACACATTGCGACATAAACACACATGTACATTAATACAGATTATAAAAAAAGGTTGGGCGCTCACAATGTTGAGTTGTTCTTTCTGCCACCCACGTTTTCGTCACATTAATCTCATGTTTATCCTTCAAGTTTAATTTCCTCTCTATTTCCTTGATGGCGTCACCACTCAGCTTATGACATTTTTAACTTCCGGTATATTGGCAGAAAAAAAAACGTGGCGAGTGTGTGGGCAAAAATTCCGGATATCGCGTTGATGTTTTTTACGTTTTTCATTTACAATTCGTTCTTTTCATAGGCAAAAATGTGAAGTGCGAGCATTTTCCGGAACAGAACTCACTTTTTTTTTCGTAAATATACTGTGAATTCAACATGGCGGAGGGATTAATAATTATTAAAACGTTTACCAACACATTAAACATTGCCAAAAATCGAATGTTGAGTCGAATGGTTTGAACAATTTAATTGTTTTGTAGCAACTTTAAGTATTTGCTGTGTTTTGTTAGCGTCATTTTCTGAATGGATAAAACTTTTGGTACACCCTGGGTTACCATTTTTCCCTTGCATGTATTTGTATTGACAATTCATACCGGTTGTTACAAATAAAATTACAATGGCTGGTTGAGATTAAAAAGAGTAGCGAATGATGCTTCATGTCACGCGATTTTATTTTCGATAATTCGAATCGCAGAGATGTACATGGAATCAATGAAACTACACAGGCACATGCACATTTTATGTACTTTCAATAGCTGACTTTGAGTACGGTGCAATACGAAACACGAAATGGAAACAAACATTACCCTCCATTCTCCCTGTAATATTCACGATTGTTTTCAATATCACTGAAAAATTTTTTCTTTTAAACTACGAGTGAATCATCGGTTGGAAATAAATATTGAAGTAAAAATTTCTGTCGAATTTCAACACTGGAATATCACAATGTGTTGTTTGACTGAGTAATAAATTCATATTGAAAGAAAAAGATGGAAAAAATGACAAGTTGAGGAATTTAATTTCACTATACGCGTCAGTTGAATATTGTCGATATTAAATTAAAAAATTTCAACATTGTATAGAATATATCGATATATATATCAATGTGTAATAGGAAAAATTTGCGAATATATTTTCGAGAATGTCGTATGTGATAAAAAGAGAGAGTGAGAAAAACTCAGATCTCGTTCGGAATTCTTTCCTCACATTCCGTCTCTCGATGCTTCCTAGATTGTGATTTTTTTTTTAATCTTCTTTTTTTATTCATTCCTATCGCTCTTTCATTTTTATTCTTCTTTTATCAATTCAACTTTTACTGAATGATACCGCATTGCGCTATCATTTTCTCTCTTCATAAGACACTTGTCCACCGGAGATTGAAGAAGAAACAACGCAATTCAAGTGTCATGTGTACAATAATATTTGTTGAAAGAAATATAAAAGAATTTTCCTCTTATTCGATTGATAAAAATCTCTAGACAAGTCACAGGATGTTTTTTTATGTTTTCTCATCCAGTATCTACGTTCAAGAATAATTTTTATGATATCATGGAAGAGGAAGAAATTCTGTCACACTAAAAATTCACAGATGGAAGGAGAAGTATAAAAGCGAAAGTAAAAAAATAGATAACACACTTGGTAAAAAATATAAATCGTAGAATATATTTTTGCTGTGATAAGTTGACGATCTTGAAATGTACTTTTGCTTGTGAGTTTACGACAAAACTTCAATCACATCGTGACAGAGACGAGTGAACAGAAAAAAAAGTCAAATAGGAAAAAAGTGTTTGGTTCCACATCATAAAGTCTTATTGCATTATAAATCTGTGGTATAAACCTACTGAAATTTATGTGGACATGAATAGAAGAGTTATCGACACTTAAGATCCATTAAAATCTCATCATAGTAATTAACGACCACATCGTTTTAAAAAAATTAGAACATATTGATCCATTCATCACGAATCACCTTTTTTTTCGCTGTTCAACCCACATGAAACGTTCATCAAAGTCAAACCAACTGTTTTCAATATCTACAAGTCATTGATAGTTTCATTAGATAATAAAAAAATATTTCAAAATAATTTTTCCCAGGTTATTAGAAATAATTTTTCATTCTAAGTCAATAAACCAATGACACAACTCAATCAACGAAGTACAATCGGAATTGGACTGGACTCTTTCAAATCGAAAAATCAGACCGACTAATCAGAATAAAATTCCCACGGGTAAATAAATTGTTATCAATATGTACCATAACGTGATAGAAAAATAACCACCTTCTCTCAATCCAACCAAAAATACATCAACGAAAACGAATTAAATAACCTGAAAAAGAATCCATATCACGCACAATTCCACCAAGCACTATTGAATCAATGATGCCTCAAACCAATTTTGTCCAAATACTCAACACAAGTTTTATACGTTGGCTCAACTCATGTGGGAACAAAATAGTAGAAAGAATGAATTCAATGCGCAAGTCCACATTTTATTTCTCTCTCTTGCCTCAACTTTCAACTTTTTTTTTTGTATCATTTTTCGCGTGTCTGCTCGTTCCATTTTCATCTTTTCTCTTCACTCATCTCACTGAATCTACCATTCATTCGTTGTTTTTTTATCTTTCATTTCTTTCATCATATATCCATATACATTTTTTGTTTTGTTTCATTTTCATCCACGTAAAATCACGTCCTACCATTGAGAAGATTTATTTGGCGTATTCGACAAAGAGAAAAAGATGCAGAGGTTTCATGAAATACATAGCAAACATTTCAGGGATTACATTTGACTGGTGAGAGATGCATTTGGCTCAATATAACCCGGAAGATCCGGTGCCACATTGCAACGGTGTACATTATACGTGTATATCAATATGTATAAAAGAAAATATATGTGTGTACACGCATACATAGATGAAGGGGTTTGTTCATAAATAGAATGCAAATGTAAAGAGGCAAGTTTGACGTAGGAGTTGTCACGTTGGATATATCTATTCACTTGTACAGCATATCTAAGTTGATGTACCAGAAATATTTTGTTTTTTATATATATGGATGAACATTTATAAAGTAAGATACATGTTCTCATCTATCACCAAAGATATTAATATTTATGAATCATAATAGAGGGCAGATGCAAATTCAGAATGAGTTTCTTTAGCTTACATTTTGTTTACTTATTTATTTCATTCTTTTTTTTCACTTTTTTCATTATTTATTGCAGTTTTTCGTCTGATGTAAGGTCAGTGAAGGAATGAATTATACAAAACGTGTTTTATTTTATTATATTTCAGTTGATTCTATTGAGTTGAGAATGAAACATTTATTTAAATTTTAATGTGACATTTGGAAATATTTCAACAGGAATTATTCAGTTTCGTCTTCTGATTCTTTTGTGATTCTATTTATTATTAGAGCTGATCTGTCTACTGAATTTTATCACTATTGAAAAAAATTGAATAATTGAAAAATAGACAGATAGGAAAAATATTTCATGCATAAATTTTTTTTTTAAATGGAACTGAAACAAAATTTTGTTGTTGAAATATTTTGGCATGTTTTTGTATATTTTACTTGTTTCTTTTGGAATGGAAATGAAATCCTAAATTGGATTTTATTACTCTAGTTTTAGTTTTTTTATCCCATTTATTTTTCGGTGTGTTAAATATTGGGTTTGTGTGTGTCATAATGTAAATTAAATATGTGGGAAGAGTGACATAATTCACATTGTCATTGCATGACTCGTTTGCAATACTTATGATTCATCACATTTGAAATTATTCGTTTTTATGTAAGAATTAATTACAAATGCACATGACTAACTGTAAAAAAAGCATCAGATGTCAAATGATATTACAAATATTATTCATCTATGATTCTGCATTTGAATAACTTGAATAATTGAGAATGAGTAGTTTTATTGATGGAACAATGTGAAATTTATTTGATTTTATGTTGTAGATAGAAAATGTACACCAGACAGTTTTTTCCCAAGCTTTGTTTGTCATTCGATCCAGCGGATTTAATGCGACTACTTTTAACAGCCTTTCCATGCACGTACACATGAACATACAGTGACACGTATGGAATTCATTGACTACTCCCAGAAAAATGGAGAGGAGAAATAATATGCGTGAAAATTATTTATCGATCATTATTTCATTATTCTGTTCTTAACCATCTAACAGTGGAAAAATATGTTTGATAATGTTGGAGAATTCATTTTTATTATGACTTTCATTTCAGTACATTTTTATGTTTCTTTTTTTGAACGATCCATCACTCATCCTCTCGTTATTTTTTTATTTTCTGTTACAGAATGAATATGGAAGTGAATCATGTGAGATTCATATGAGTAATAAATGTGGAGATTAATTTTTGTTCAGTCTGTTCTCGTTTATTCATTAAATTCGTATCTTTACACATGGGATTTACGGATTGTATTAGGATTTATATGTTGAACTGAAAACGACGGACTGGCATATTTTTCAATATTTTTATATCAAGTACGTATGCCATTGACATTTTCTATTTCGCTCGCTCTATCACCCTGCTTCTCGTGGATAAATTTATTCTTCATCAAACTCAATAGTTTGGAATTATCCTGATTACCAGTTCATATTTATGTCAATTCAAATTAAATATCGAATGAAAATACCGAAATGGAAGAAGAAAAATATTAACCGTCCAAAACAAAAATACATTTCACTTAGGTCCTATTTTCTTCCTGTTTGGATTTGATGGTTGGATAATTCAATTTGGATAAGAAAAACATCGGAGTGAAAGAGAAAAAAAATTGTGTAATTGAAATAACAAAAAGCTGATGCTTGAGAAAGAACCAACGCTGAATAAACAGGTGAGGAAAAAATATTTCGATTAGTGTTCTTCACTCTATTGGAAAGAAGTTTGATAAATTTCCAACATTTCTCATAATTAAAAAAAACACTTCCGATGTCACAACAAAATCGAAAATTGAAGCGAAAAAAGAATACAGAAGGATTCCAAAAATCGAATACAAACATAACAAATACCAACACAAATATATTTTCTATTCCTTGATGTTAGTTTGTACAGTTGAAGTCAAACGAAAATTACGAGTGGTCTTTTGGCCCGTTTGCAATACGAAAGAGAATCCGCTATGGTGCCGAATGAGAATCCCTCTTGGCCTTATCCCAAGGCGAAAAGGTTGTAAATCTGAGAACACACACTTGCAGTCATAGAGTCACATGTACATAAATATATTTCACATACATACGAATGAGAGATGAAAGTCCCGCTCGAAGCGAGTGAAAGAAAAAAAGAATATAAGAAACTGAAAAAAATGCCAACAGGAAAAACCAACGACATTTGTATAGTCAAAGGTGGAAGGATCGATATTCAGTGGGAAAATTTAATTCAAATTGTCGAATAATTTTTTTTCTCCAATGCAGGATGAGGAAAAATATCCAGAGTACACTTCCAGTTTTCCATATTTATGTGGAAAAATGAACTGACGTGAAGAAAAAGCTGACACAGTTGGAAATGGAATATCACTCAGTTTGCCTTCATTGCAATAAAATTATTGCTGACACTGTAAAACCATCAATGCAATTATCAGTAATATATTTCAATTATATAAAATAACAATAATAACCTGACTTTTATTTGTTTGTATTATTTTTCATTTACTCCCAATTATTTTCATTTCGACAATTGACAAATGGTAAATTGACAAGGACAATTACAATTGAGATCAAATCATTGATGTGTCAATATATTTCTCTTGATGAGGGAAAGACAAAAAAATTTGCTGTATGAACAGAGAAAAATAGAGGTTGGAGATAACAAAGAGTGTGAGACATCATAAAATAGAGAGGAAAGTTATTATGGTAGGACGATGAAGAAATGTACTAATGGTTGGATGAAATTAAGGGTCGTTATATGTAATTAGTGAATGGAGTGAAGAATCTCACGCGATCAATCTGATGACTACAATGCAACAATCCAGGCCACACAATTTCACAAATGAAAAAAGCAATGGGCATCCTCTCATTATTTTTATCAACTAACTAAAATCATTTTCATTCTCTCATTCCTATTTCATTTATCCCTCGATTCTCATTCACCCAACATGTGCAGAACCAATTTTACGATCCATTGCTCCACATGATCGTTATGTAAAGTAGAAAATACATGAAAAAAAAAAACCGTATGAGTATCGGTTCGTCAAATAGAAGAGAATCATCACATAACAGCGAAAATTATTTGTTCATCCACTTCTTCTCAAACATCTCATCAGTACAACCAATAAATCAACAAAAATAAATAAAAAAATTGTCTCACATTCACGATCAGTTGCATTTTTTTTGCCAATGAGAAATATCACGAATAAATAAACAATACAAATAAATAGATAAACAAAAACATCATTCAGAGAGCAGGAGTATCAACATAAAATTCCAAACAGAATTTATTTGTTGATACAAATCTTTTTATTTTTGTTATCTCCAATTTTACGTCCATTATTTTTTCATTATCTCCCTTTTTTTTCTCCCCTGTCTTACTCCTCCCCTTCATTCAACTTCTCCTTTTACGATTGTCATACTGAATATCACTAACGTGCAATGAAACTTGTGCGGAGCAAGTGAAATCCGAGAGGTTGTCCGTGGTTGTCTCATGGCCCAAGAGGTTCTCGGACTTTGTTCTACTGAAGTAAAGTGCATCAAATGCTTAGCTAGCACATATACACCAATACTTTAGTACGATGGTAACAAGAGAGACCTTACTCACCCTATACGTATAGAATCTTCAATAACACGACGCAAAAGACGGAACCATGCACCGGAAGAGAAAACCACGGTTAACGCGATTTTCGAGTAAACTCTATGTATGTATATGTCTACCAGCTTCTCAACTTTACTTTTCTTTCCTCACTATTCGCCACGAAGTAATCTGGTTACGCTATTTCCCTCTCTCTCTATTTTTTTTTACTGCTCATGTATATGATAAAAAAAAAATCTCAAGTGAAAAAGTTCCAGCAATAGAAGTGCGAGTATATGAAAATATAGAAAATTGATGGGGAAAAAAAGGTGAACTCAATATCAAATAAGTTTTGTGTAGAAATGAATTTTGATATGATGCGAAAGTGAAGTAAATTTTTTTTCAGAGATTTTTCGAAATGGAAATTGCGTATTGAATGAATTGTTGATAGTTGTTGATTATTTAGATGTTAATTGCTTTGGTGTAGAGTTCGAGAAATCAGCGACTACTGTTTATGATTCGGAACGATTTTCTTGATGTCATAATCAAGTTGATTGTTCGTTGATTATTCGAAGACATCAAGAGAATCGAACATAATCACACCCAGAATTCCGATCATTCTCTGCTGCACCCATGACAACATGTCACTGTGTTTATTAGAACACAGTTGTAAATCTACAAAACATCTCATTCACTATACAACAATAAATAAACACCGACAAAAAAATATGTCATAATTATTGTCGTTAATTAAAAAAATATCTGTAAAATATTCTGAAATATAAAAATCAATGAAGAAATAAAAGTAACCGAAACGAAAAGAAAAAGCAAATGAAACTCACCAATGGCACAAGAAATGATGAGAAACGCGGTTGCCCTTAGACCTCTCATCGTGCTTTGCTACTTGATGTGACTATTCTTTCTTTTTTTTCTCCTCTTTTCCTCTTGTCAGTTGTTTCACTTTCTTTCTCTCCCACACTCTCCCACACTCTCTTATATTCCCTCTTCAATTTGTATTTTTTTCTTTCCACGTTGGTGTCTCTTTCAATTTTTTATTTCGCTTTGTATTGTTCTCTTGTACCTTTACTTTCAAACTTGAATTCACGAGTTGACGTGATATTGAAGTAATTATTACAAGCTCACATCATACGAGTGAGCGTGGTATCAGTAGCAATGTTCGTATGTATATGTTTGTGTATATATATAAGTATATATATATACATTGATGTATATATACACTATCACAATTTACCATCGTTGTTACACTTTAACAAACTTCCATTATTACTGGTCGATGATGCAATTAAAATTGCTAACGACCCAGCGTCCGCACATAAATACACATACATAACACAACTTAATCACCGAAGTTCAAGTTAAATTGGTTCGGATGTAGAATGTTGGAGAAAAAAAAATTTATTAAGTTTCTATTTTTTTCCGTCGCTTCTTTCGTTTTGGTGTTACGATGATGATGGTGATGTCGATGGTACACTCAATTGTTTAACCAAAAATATAAATTCTTCGCTGCGTTTAATTGATTCGTTGTTGTCCCGCTAGAAAATATTTAATCCATTTTTGATATTAGAAATTTGTAAAATATGTTGGTGGTAATGTGTTGAAATATTTGAATGGGGATTTTTTTATTTGAATAATTCAGGCAGAGTAATTTTTTAATTTGGAATCATTCATACAAATATTTGTTCATCATTTACACTTCATTCATGTAGTGCTGATATTCATTTGTCGAGGAATATTGTGGAAAGTGGAGTTTGTGCGTGCTTTATCGCTATTTTCACTTGAGATTGTCGATCGCAGGTGCATTACGACTATTCATTAAGAAGAGAATGAGAAAGAACGAGAAAATTGTGCAAAAATTCGATTCATTTTACCAACATCGGAAATTGTTGTTCAATAAACCAAATAAAATGATAAAAATAATTTTAAATCTTCATAATTGCATCATCGTGCTCATTTGATTATTTAATTATTTTATTCTCCACACAATTATTGATGATATGAATAGAAAAAATTTATTTACTCAGTGATAATCTATCGACTAACAATAGTAAGGGATTTATGATAAAATTATGTTGAAATAACGTGAGCGCGCGTGGGATCGAAGACTCTGTTTATTTACGTTAAAAATGGGTCGAGAATCCTTTGGCATAAATTTTCGTAGTCAAGTCTCGTGCACTCTCAAATGCCAGAGTGTATTTTTAGTATAGGACCGAGATATATATTTCGACTGTTTCGACGTTGTGAATATACATTTAATGATATGCATTGAAGCAAGAGGTGAGAGTGGAGTAGTGCACAGAAAAAAAAGTGTGGGTGGTGTAAAACGATAAAAATTCTTTCGAATTTTATTTGAACATTAAATACCTACATGAGTAATCATTACTAATCAAATTCTCGTTTCAAACTTGCAATTTTTACGAGTTACACTAAATCCACATTTTCATTCTGTTGCAATCCCCATTGAGACATATAACCAAACATCAGTAAAATCCCACTCGAATTTTTTACACAAAGAAAACAAAATTCTCTCGTATCCAAATATTTCACAGCGATCAACATTTTTTAATTGATATTAACTACCCGTGAATCAAATCATTCAATAAAAACGAATGAATGCACATTACCATAAATGAAAATCAATAAAACTTCACATTTCACATTCTCATCCAAAGGGAGAAAATAAAAATTGGAATATTGAACACTTAAAAATTAGTCCCATAAAATCCACAGTAAGTAACATCGTTCCATTACTGAAAATTCCAGATAATAAGATTAAGAGTTGAACAAAGGATGAGGATTAATTCAAGAATTTAAGCATGGACTTACACACTCAATGTTTTAGTGTTTGTAAAGAAGTCTAATTATTCCAGTTTAATGGATGTTGATTACCTGTTCCGATTATTCCAAATGACATTGCTCAAGAAGTGAGGGTATCGCGGGAATAAGCAGGGAAGTCAATCGAACTTTCTTCTCTAATTACATATATATAT